>ML661334.1:2509896-2641083 GCA_007570785.1 Antilocapra americana | reverse complement strand
CTTTTGGTTGGGGCATTCAGCCCGTTTACATTTAAGGTAATTATTGATAAGTATGATCCCGCTGCCATTTATTTTATTGTTTTGGGCTCCAGATTATCTATCCCATCGGTGTTTCCTATCTAGGAAAGATCCTTTAGCATTCGTTGGAGGGCTGGTTTGGTATTGCTGAATTCTCTCAGTTTCTGCTTGTCTGAGAAAATTTTGAATTCTCCTTCAAATTTGAATGAGATCCTTGCTGGGTAGAGTAGTCGGGGTTGCAGATTGTTTTCTTCCATGACTTTAAGTATGTTTTGCCATTCCCTTCTGGCCTGAAGCGTTTCTGTTGAGAGATCAGCTGTTATCCTTATGGGATTCCCCTTGTGAGTTATCTTTTGCTTCTCCCTTGCTGCTTTTAATATTTGGTCTTTGTATTTGATATTTGCCAATTTGATTAATATGTGTCTTGGGGTGTCCCGCTTGGGGTTCATTCTATTTGGGATTCTCTGTGTTTCTTGGACCTGAGTGGCTATTTGCTTCCCCAATTTAGGGAAGTTTTCTACAATTATCTCTTCAAGAATTTTCTGATGGTCTTTCTTTTTGTCTTCTTCTTCTGGGACTCCTATGATTCGAATATTGGTGCGTTTAATATTGTCTCAGAGGTCTCTAAGGTTGTCTTCATTTCTTTTAATTCTTTTTTCATTTTTCCTTTCTGTTTCATTTATTTCTGTCATTCTGTCTTCTACCTCACTTATTCTGTCTTCTATCTCTGTTATTCTACTGTTGGTTCCCTCCAGAGTGTTTTTGATCTCATTTATTGCATTATTCATTGTATTTTGTCTCTTTTTCATTTCTTCTAAGTCTTTGTTAAAGCTTACCTGCATCTTCTCAATCCTTGCCTGCAGGTTATTGAGCTGTAACTCCACCTTATTTTCCAGGTTTTGGATCATTTTCACTATCATTATTCGGAATTCTTTGTCAGGTAGACTTCCTATCTCTTCGTCTTTTGTTTGGTCTAGGGGGTATTTATCCTGTTCCTTTACTTGCTGGGTATTTCTCTGCCTTTTCATCTTGTTTATCTTGCTGTGTTGTCCCTTTATTGTGGGGATTCCTCTCTATGGGAGGGGTTGGATGCGTGGTTTGTCGAAGTTTCCTGGGTGGAAAGGCTTGTGTGGTTTTCTGGTGGGTGAGTCTAGGTTTCCTCACTGTTACAACGTCATTAGGTCTGTACTGGGCATGTTCCTCTCCCAGACGTCCTTTCAGTGTCTCCCCTCTTCTCAGCCGGGAGCCAGCTCCCGCGCTCCTTCCCGTCCGACACCCTCCGGCTGGCCTGCCCTCACCAAGTTCAATCTTGATATTTACTTTCTTGCTAAGTCCATGCTACCCTTCATATTTAACTTTGGTTATGTCCTGAATTTTCTAAGTAGTGTGGATCTTCTAATATAGTTAGGTTAATTTCTTCTTGTCTGTTTGCAATTTTTTTACTGAAGTCATTCACGATTTTTTAAAAGTCTTTTGAATTAAAAAGGTAAACTTTATTTCTTAGAGAAGTTTTAGGCTCACAGCAAAACTGATCAGAAAGTACTAAATGTTTCCATATACCTCCTGTCTCCTCCTCCTATAGATTTCCCCAGAATTAGCCTCTCATACATTTTTTTTAACAATTGATGAACTTACATTTACACATCATATCACTCAAAGTCCATAGTTTACATTGGTGTTCATGCTTGATATTGTACATTCTATGGATGTGGTCAAATATATAATGACATATCCACCACTACAGTCTCATACAGAATAACTTTACTGCCCTAAAATTCTGTTTTCTACTTATTTATCTTTCCCTTCCCCTAGCCTCTGACAACCACTAATCTTTTTACTGTCCCCAAAGATTTTCCTTTCCAGAATGTCATAGAGTTGGAATTATATTGTGTATAGTCTTCTCAGATTGGCTTCTTGTACTTAGTAATATGTGCTTAAGATTCCTTTGTGTCTTTTCATGACTTGATAGTTCATTTGTTTTTAGTGCTTAATAATATTATTTTGTCTGAATAGTCTGTAGTTTATATTTCCTTTTTGGAATGTTTGAATAATGAATCATATCTAATTTTTTCTGACCTTATTAAAATCTATTTTCTTCCTCCCACCCAGCTTTTTGTTTTGGAATTTTTAAGTCATACATAAAATTGAACCACATAAATATATGAGTATCTATTTCTATATATTTTTTTTTGTTGTTGAGCCACAAGAGAATAAATTAGACTCCTTGCATTTCTCCCCTAAACACTTTAGCTTGTATCTCCTAAGTGAAAGTTGCTCAGTGTGTCTGACTCTTTGTGACCCCATGGACTCCTGCCAGGCTTCTCTGTCCATGGAATTCTCCAGGACAGAATACTGGAGTGGGTAACCATTCCCTTCTCCAGTGGATCTTCCCAACACAGGGACTGAACCTAGGTCTCCCACATTGCAGGCAGATTCTTTACCATCTGAACCACCAGGGAAGCCTATATCTCCTAAGAATACTTTAATTCCATCATGATGCCCAAGAGATTTAATGTCAATACAATACGATTTTCTAATATTCAAAATTTTCTGTTTAAAAATAGTGCCCTATTTTTACACTTGATACCATCAAGCTATTTTTACACTTGATACCAACAATATCTGTGTGTTGCATTTGGTTGTATATTGGTTAGGGTTGATCTAAAGAAACAATATCAATAGGATGTGTGTATGTGTGTTTATATTGTTTATAATATATATATAAATATATAAATGTATATTCATATATCAGAATACATATATATGTTTTCATGTATGTGTATATATATTTTATAGAGAGAGGGGTAAAGAAGTGTTGGTGAGGGAAAGGTTGAGGAAGAGGGAGGGATGGAAATTGATTAACTGATCAATCGATTGATTCATTAAAAGGAACTGCCACATGCATTCAGGTTGACTATGCTTTCTATCACTATAGGTTTGCTTCTTATGATGTCAATTAAATATAATCATATAATATTGAAGGCTTCCCAGGTGGTGGAGTGATACCAAACGTGCCCACCAATGCAGGAGATGCAGGAGACGGGGGTTCAATCCCTGTGTTGAGAAGACCCCTGGAGGAGGAAATGGCAACCCACTCCAGTATTTCTTGCCTGGAAAAATTCCATGGACAGAGGAGCCTGGTGGGCTACAGTCCATGGGGTCGCAAACAATCAAATCTTACTGAATAACAGAACACACGCACACACACCATATTTAGTGGTATGAATATATGACAGTGGTATGGATATATGATAAATTTTTTCATTTATCAGCTGATGAACATTTGAATTGTTTCCTGTATTTGGCATTTATGAATAATGTTGATATGAATATGCTTATACACATCTAGATTGGACATGGTTTCATTTCTCTTGGGTTGTTACCTAGTAGAATTGCTGCATTGTATGGTGAGTGTATATTTAACTTCCTAAGAATATCCCAAACTATTTTCCAAAGTGATTGTATTATTCTCTATTACCATCAGCAATTCAAGAGAATTCTACTTTTACCACATCCTGCCAACACTTAATATTTGGTATTTGAGCTCTTTTATTGGGTACATGATAGTATCTCATATGGTTTTAGTTTGCATTTTTCTGATGACTGACAGGGTTGGCATCTTTTTATGGGCTTCTTGGCTATTTATATATCTTCTTTCATGAAGTGTCTATTTAAAACATTTGACAATTTAAAAAAATTTGGGTTGTTTTCTTGTTAATGAGTGGCAAGAGTTCTTTGTACAATAGGTCTTTTATCAGACATGTGTTTGTGAATATTATCTCTTGACCTTCAGATTGCCTTTCATTTTCTTAATGGTGTTATTCAATGGGAAGAAGTTTCTAATCAGGAAGAAGTCTAGCTTCTTAAAATTTCTTTTTGCTTATGTCTTTGTGTTGTATTTAAGAATGTTTACCTAACTTAAGGTCAGAAATTTTCTGTTTACTTCTAAAAGAAAATATTTTCAAATGTCCTAAATGCATATATGATATATCATAGTTTCTAAGATTGCACCACCATGGCTTACAAATGGTGTGATCACTTAACTAGAGCCAGATATCCTGGAATGCAAAGTCAAATGGGCCTTAGGAAGCATCACTATGAACAAAGCTAGTGGAGGTGATGGGATTCCAGTTGAGTTATTTCAAATCCTAAAAGATGATGCTGTGAAAGTGCTACACTCAATATGCCAGCAAATTTGGAAAACTCAGCAGTGGCCACAGGACTGGAAAAGGTCCGTTTTCATTCCAATCCCAAAGAAAGGCAATGCCGAAGAATGTTCAAACTATCGCACAATTGCACTCATCTCACATGCTAGCAAAATAATGCTCAATTTTCTCCAAGCCAGGCTTCAACAGTACATGAACCGTGAATTTCCAGATGTTCAAGAAGGACTTAGGAAAGCAGAGACCAGAGATCAAATTGCCAACATCCACTGGATCATCAAAAAAGCAAGAGAGTTCCAAAGAAACATCTACTTCTGTTTTGTTGAATACGCCAAAGCCTTTGACTATGTGGACCACAACAAACTGTGGAAACTTTTTAAAGAGATGGGAATACCAGACCACCTGACCTGCCTCCTGAGAAATCTGTATGCAGGTCAAGAATAAACAGTTAGAACTGGACATGGAACAACAGACTGGTTCCAAATTGAGAAAGGCGTTCGTCAAGGCTGTATATTGTCACCCTGCTTATTTAACTTAGATGCAGAGTACATCATGGGAAATGCCAGGCTGGATGAAGGACAAGCTGGAATCAAGATTTCCGGGAGAAATATCAATAACCTCAGATATGCAGATGACAGCACCCTTACCACAGAAAGTGAAGAAGAACAGAAGAGCCTCTTAATGAAAGTGAATCAGGAGAGTGAAAATGTTGGCTTAGAACTCAACATTCAGAAAACTAAGATCATGGCATCCAGCCACATTGCTTCCTGGCAAATAGAAGGGGAAACGATGGAAACAGTGGCTGACTTTATTTTGGGGGGCTCCAAAATCACTGCAGATGATGACTGCAGCCATGATATTAAAAGGCACTTGCTTCTTGGAAGAAAAGCTATGACCAACCTAGACAGCATATTAAAAAGCAGAGACATTACTTTACCAACAAAGGTCTGTCTAGTCAAAGCTACAGTTTTTCCAGTAGTCATGTATGGATGTTGAGTGTTAGACTCTAAAGAAAGCTCAGCACCAAAGAATTGATGCTTTTGAACTGTGGTGTTGGAGTAAACTCTTGAGAATTGCTTGGACTACAAGGAAATCAAACCAGTCAATCCTAAAGGAAATCAGTCCTGAATATTCATTAGGAGGATTGATGCTAAAGCTGAAACTCCTGTACTTTGGCCACCTGATTCAAAGGATTGACTCACTGGAAAAGACCCTGATGCTGGGAAAGACTGTAGGTGGGAGGAGAAGGGGACAACATAGGATGAGGTGGTTGGATGGCATCACCAACTCAATGGACATGAATTTGCGTAAGCTCTGGGAGTTGGTGATGGATAGGGAAGCCTGGTGTTCCGCAATCCATGGGGTTGCAGAGTTGGACATGACTGAGCTACTGAACTGAACTGAGTATACAAATTTAGTTCTATGATCCATTTTGATGATTTTAATTCCTGTCTTTCCTTCCCTTTTCTCCCTGGAGATATGGTCATTCCAGCAACACTTATTGCAAGGTTTTCATTTCCCATTGAATTACATGAACATTTTTGCCAAGTATCACTTGATTAATATGGGTGTTAACTGATTTTTGAACTGTTGATTCTGTTTTACTCATCTATGTGTGTGCTAAGTCACTTCAGTGGTGTCTGAATCTTTGTTATCCCATGGACTTTATCCCTCCAGGCTCTTCTGTCCATGGATTCTCCAGGCAAGAATACTGGAGTGAGTTGCTATGCCCTCCTCCAGGGGATCTTCCCAACCCAGGGATCAAACTCATGTCTCCTGTATTGCAGGTGGATTCTTTATGGTCTGAGCCACCAAGGAAGCCAAGAATAAGTCTTGGAATTAGGTAGTTTAAGTCTCTAAATTTGTTTTTCTTTTTAAAATTGTAATAAATAATTGAGGTTCATGTAAACTTCACATAAGTTTTAGTATCAGCATGAAATTTTCTAGTAACAACAACAAAAACTTCTGGGGCTTGTGAAATACATTTTTTAGTTTGGAGTACTTTTGTATTTACAGGAAATTTATAGATAAATAATACAGTGAGCTTTCCTTATACACCTTACCAAGTTTCTCATGATGTTACTAGGATGTATTTGTCAAAACTAAGAAATCAGTATTGTCAAGTTCCTGTAAATTAATCTGAACACCATAGTTTATTTGGATTTCATTTGTTTTCCATGAAGGTCCTTATTCTGTTCCAGGATCCAATCAAGAGTACATTATGTTCCTTTTTTTTTTTATCATGTCTCCTTAGTCTCCTCTTATCTGTGATGATTTATTAGGCTTTTCTTACTTTTTAGAAGTTTTGCAGAACACTGGTTAGGGTTTCTGTTAGAATGTCAGTCAGTTCAGGTTTGTCTGATTAGACTAAAATTATTTCGGGGGTGGTGGAGAAGGGTAACACAGAGGTGAGTGTCCTCGTTATATCAGAGTAAATACTATCTACATGTCTTATCATTGGTAAGTTAACCTTGGTCCCTTGATTATGGTGTTACAGTTGACCCTTACAACACTGGGGTTATGGGCATGACCTTCCTCACAGTTGAAAATCCAAGTATAATTCATGGTCTACCCATTGTGTTTTCTGGGCTCCAAAATCACTACAGATGGTGACTGCAGCCATGAAATAAAAAGATTCTTACTCCTTGGAAATAAAGTTATGACCAACCTCAATAGCATATTGAAAAGCAGAGACATTACTTTATCAACAAGGTCCATATAGTCAAACTATGGTTTTTCCAGTAGTCATGTATGGATGTGAGATTTGGACTACAGAGAAAGCTGAAAGCCAGAGAATTGAAGCTTTAGAACTGTGGTGTTGGAGAAGTCTCTTAAGAGTTCCTTGGACTGCAAGAAGATCCAACCAGTCCATCCTAAAGGAGGTCACTACTAGATGTTCATTGGAAGGACTGATGTTGAAGCTGAAACTCCAGTACTTTGGCCACCTGATACTAAGAGCTGACTCACTGGAAAAGACCCTGATGCTGGGAAAGATTGAAGGCAGGAGGAGAAGGGGATGACAGAGGATGAGATTGCTGGATGGCATCATCGACTCAATAGCCATGGGTTTGGGTGGACTCCAGGAGTTGGTAATGGACAGAGAAGCCTGGCATGCTACAGTTCATGGGGTCACAAAGTGTCCGACACGAATGAGCGACTGAACTGAACTGTGTTTGTGGCTCCTCTGTATCCATAAATGTGAATCCATGGATGATTCCACCAACCAGGAATCATGTGGTACTATATATATATATATATATATATAGTATAGTAAATATATATAACATGTATTTACTGTTGAAAAATCCACATATCAGTGGGCCCTTGCAGATCAAATCTGTGTTATTCAGGACTCCAATGTATTTGTCAGGAATATCCATTGTGAAGTTACCACTTTTTCTTTCCATATCCTCTTTGGAAGGAAATCCACAAAACCAACCCATACTCAAGATGGGGAAGTGTACAACATGGCCTCAGTCCAGTTCAGTTCATTCACTCAGTCATGCCCACCTCTTTGTGACCCCTTTCAGCTTCAACATCACTCCTTCCAATGAACACCCAGGACTGACCTCCTTTAGGATGGACTGGTTGGATCTCCTTGCAGTCCAAGGGACTCTTAAGAATCTTCTCCAACACCACAGTTCAAAAGCATCAATTCTTTGATAATCAGCTCTCTTTATAGTCCAACTCTCATATTTATACATGACTACTGGAAAAATCATAGCCTTGATGAGATGGATCTTTGTTGATACAGTAATGTCTCTGCTTTTTAATATGCTGTCTAGATTGGTCATAACTTTCCTTCCAAGGAGTAAGAGTCTTTTAATTTCATGGACCATCTGCAGTGATTTTGGAGACCAAGAAAATAGAAATCTGTCACTGCTTCCACTTTTTCCTCTTCTATTTGCCATGTAGTGAAGGGACCAGATGCCATGATCTTAGTTTTTTGAATGCTGAGTTTTAAGTCAGGTTTTTCAGTTTTCTCTTTCATCCTCATAAAGAGGCTCTTTTTTAGTTCCTCTTCACTTTCTACCTTTAGAGTGGTATCATCTCCATATCTGAGGTTGCTGATATTTTTCCCTGCATTCTTGATTCCAACTTGTGTTTCATCCAGCATGACGTTTCACATGATGTACTCTGTGTATAAGTTAAACAACAAGTAATAATATACATCCTTGTCATACTCCTTTCCCAATTTTGAACCAGTCAGTTTTCCCAAGTCTGGTTCTAACTGTTGCTTCTTCATGGACATACAGGTCTCTCGGGTAAGAGGTAAGGAGGTCTGGTATTCCCATTTCTTTAAGAATTTTCCACAGTTTGCTGTGATCCACACAGTCAAAGGCTTTATCATAATCAATGAAGCAGACATAGAGGGTTTTTTGGAGTTCCCTTGATTTCTCCATGATTCAACAAATGTTAGCAATTTGATCTCTGGTTCCTCTGCCTCTTTGAAAGCCAACTCTTACATCTGGAAGTGCTTGGTTCACGTACTGTTGAAGCCGAACTTGAAGGATTTTGAGGATAACTTTGCTAGAGTTATCAGAACATTCTCTGATGCTAGTCAGAACATTCTCTGGCATCGCCCTTCTTTGTGATTGGAATGAAAACTGACTTTTCTCAGTCCTATGGCCACTGCTGAGTTTTCCAAATTTGCTAGCATATTGAGTGTAGCACTTCAACAGCATCATCTTTTGGGATTTGAAATAGCTCAGCTAAAATTCCTTCACTTCCTCTAGATTTGTTTGTAGTGATGGTTCCTAAGGCCCTCTTTGACTTCACACTTCAGAATGTCTGGTTCTAGGTGAGTGATCATACCATCGTGGTTATCTGGGTCATTAAGATATTTTTTGTACAGTTTTTCTGTGTATTCTTGCAACCCCTTCCTAATATCTTCTTCTTCTGTTAGGTCTATTCCATTTCTGTCCTTTATTGTGCTCATCCTTACATGAAATTTCCCTTGATACCTCCAGTGTTTTTTTTTAAGATATCTCTAGTCTTTCACATTCTATATTTTTTTCTCTATTTCTTTGGGTTGTTCACTTAAGAAGGACTTCTTTTCTCTCCTTGCCCTTCTTTGGAACTCTGAATTCAGTTGGGCATATATTTCCCTTTCTCCCTTGCCTTTCATTTCTCTTCTTTCCTCAGCTGTTTGTGAAGCCTCCCCAGACAACCACTTTGCCTTCTTGCATTTCATTTTCTTGGGGATGATTTTGGTCACTGACTGCTGCACAGTGTTGCAAACCTCCTTCTGTAGTTCCCTAGGCTTCTGTCTACCAGATCTAATCCCTCGAATCTATTCATCACCTCCACTGTCTAATCACAGGTTATTTGACTTATAATATTGTAAATCAATTATATATCAATAAATATAAATACATAGATGAGGGGAAAATACATGAATATATAATTCTCAAAGCCAAAAAAAGGTGTAAAGTGGCCCTTAAATGTACAGAGATGATGAACTTCACTCATAATGAAAGAAATACAAATTGAAGCTATACTAATGTACAATTACGCACCCATTAGATTGATAAAAGTTCAGAAGCTTGAGTTAAAAATCCAATCTTCTTGTCAAGGCTGTGAGTAAACAGACAGTTTCATATATTGTTGGTATTCAGGCAAACAGTACAACCCTTACAGGGATATGTGACAATAATTGGGGCAGGAAGACTGTAAAGTGACCCCCACCTGCTGGTACTCATGTCTTTTTGTAATTCCCTACTTTTGAGTGTGCCTGGGACCTATGACTTGCTTCTAACCAACAGGTGTCACCCCTGTAATGATGGTACATTATGGGGGCTCCATTTAGAGCCTACTTGCTCAATTCTGCCAACAAAGTGAGTTAATCTGGATGTAGAGGCTTTTGCAGTCAGGCCTCTAGATGATGAGAACACAAACCAGCAGACCTCCTGGTTACCACTTTGTAAGACCCTACTCAGAGAACTGGGCTTCCCAGGTGGCGTTAGTTGTAAAGAACCCACCTGTCAATGCAGGAGGCATAAAAGATGTGGGTTCAATCCCTGGGTCGGGAAGATCCTCTGGAGGAGGGCATGGCAACCCACTCCAGTATTCTTGCCTGGAGAACCCCATGGACAGAGGAGCCTGGGGGCTACAGTCCACAGTGTTGCACAGAGTTGAACATGGCTGCAGGGACTTAACATGCATGTACTCACACAGATAACTCAGTAAAGCCATTCCCAGATGTCTGGCCCCTAGAAACAATGAAATAATCCGCATGTGTTTTTCAAGCACTTAAAAAGTAATTCATTTTCCCTAAATTATAATGCCAAACCATAGCAGTCAAATAGAAAAATAACATATTATTTGAAAATAGTGTAGCCTGAAACAAATCATAGTAGTTAAAGAACTGTTAAAATTCTAAACTCTTTGATGGCAGTAGAGTAACTAACTTTTCTGGATCTCCCTTCTGTTTCTAGAGATGTTCAAGGCACTTTCACTAAGAGTCTTATTTTATTTTCCTAAAAAAAAGTCTATGAAGCCAAGAATATCAATGTCATTTTGAAATTAAAATCAAATTAAGAGCAATTAAAGAATTTACCACAAAGTGCACAGTGCTTTACATGGCACAGCCTGAATTTCAGGCCTAGTTTGTGTGATCCCTTTGTGCATGATGCCTTCCAAATTTCTTGTATGTTTATTTGGTTAGCCAGGAGGAGCTTACCCAGTCTTACATCTTTAATATATTCTCTGGCATGCTAGAGTTTTGTTTATGTAAAAAGAATAAACCATGGAATAAGATCAAAGGTAACAACAATACAGTATATTAACACATATATATGGAATTTAGAAAGACGGTAATGAGAACCCAACATGCAAGACAGCAAAAGGAACGCAGATGTATAGAATAGACTCATGGACTTTGTGGATGAGGGTAAGGGTGGGAAGATATGGGAGAAGGGCATTGAAACAAGTTAATTATCATATGTCTAATCAATCACCAGCCCAGGATTGATGCTTGGGGCTGGTGCAGTGAGATTTCCTGGGGGGGGAGGGGGGAGGGAGGGGGGTTCTGGAGGGGGAGCATATGTAAACCCATGGTGATATCATGACATTGTATGGCAAAAACAATAAAAAAAAAAGATCAAAGGTAAATTATAGTGTTTAATAACAAAGTAAGGATCTTCTTCAAAATTAAATTATATTTTCATGGTCACACACCTTCCACCAGAATTTTGAGGGTGGCAATGGCCACATACTAAATTACACCTCATGCTTTCATTTTGGGGGGTTAGTACCAAAGAGCACCACATGAAAGGAAATACACATGCAATGCAAGTTTCATATCTCTGCTTTTGGTTAGATTTTCTTTTTAAAAATAACTGGTTTGCTGTAGAATAAATCATCATTGACATTAGCTACAGAGACTGGATTGAGAAATAATGTTTAGCATGACATTTTCTATTTATCTTATATCAGGAAGGAATTAATAATAGAATGGCAAAATGATAAATTAGAGTTAGAGACATGCTACATGCCTTTTTTCCTATCAGCCAAACATATTGGTGTATGCCAGGATCTCCAGGTCATGAAAGGAATCAAGTGATGAAATTAGGTTCTGGATACAGCACTGAATTTCAGGCACTAGTTGTGTATAGCATTGGAAAATTTTATGGACGATGACTAAGCAGAAATCATCTTTTTGTTTCCCAGTGAAACATTATTAAAACAGTGAAGAGATCATTCCTAAGTCAAGATTACTGGCCATCATCTTGTCGTAATTACCCTGCATAATCTTCTGACAACATTTGCAATAGTTCTGTCCACAAATAGCTCTATCCCATTTCCTTTATCTTCCCCAAATTGAGCATTTGATAATAAATTATCTTTTTCTCCTACCTTGATGTGCTCCAGCAATTGTACATATAGTCTTACATTCATCACAATTCTAAGCCTTCTGGGTGATTAAAAAAAAACTCATATAGGATGTTTCTATCTTTTAAAGAATGCAAGCCAGGAAACCAGTGCCTACATAAATGAGACACTTGCTGAACAATCTGGTCATTATAAAACTCAGTACCTTTTCCAGTAAGCAGCCTGAGGTGACCCCTAAAAATGGTGTGCTATTCACTTGACCAAGAAAACCCCACAAAATCATGCAAATCAAGGGGTTCAAATCTTCATGTTCACTTTAAGAACACTTGTGAAACTGCCCAGGCCATAAAGGGTATGCATATCCAAAAAGCCACCAAGTATCTGAAGGATGTCACTTTAAAGAAGCACTGTGTGCCATTCCGACGTTACAATAGTGGAGTTGGTAGGTGTGGACAAGCCAAACAGTGGGGCTGGACGCAGGATCGGTGGCTCAAAAAGAGTGCTGAATTTTTACTACACATGCTCAAAAATCCAGAGAGTAATGCTGAACTTAAGGGCTTAGATGTAGATTCTCTGGTCATTGAGCACATCCAAGTAAAAAAAGCCCCCAAGATGTGGCACAGGACTTAGAGAGCTCATGGTCGGATTAACCCCTACATGAGCTCTCCCTGCCACATTGAGATGATCCTTACTGAAAAAGAACAGATTGTTCCTAAACCAGAAGAGGAGGTTACACAGAAGAAAAAGATATCCCAGAATAAACTGAAGAAACAAAAACTTATGGCCCTGGAATAAATGCTGCAAAAAATTATGCAAATAAAAGTAAAAAAAAAAACACACAAAACAAAACTCAGTACCGAGTGCAAAGCCAGACGAAGCCATTGTGGTTCACTACAAATGGGTGGGTGAATGCAGAAAGGGTGTAGAGTCTCTTCCTTGAGATCTGGGTTAGAACCAGTGTGGTTATCAAAGTGTGGTTGTAAGACCAGCAGTATCAACACCTGTTGGATTAGACACTCTGGAGTGGGGTCCACCATCTGCAGTTTATCTAACCCTCCAGATGATTCTGATGCAGCTAGAGTTGGAGTATAACTGCTATACATTATAAAGAGTAGATGCTGTTTTATTTGTATGATTCTTTATCCTTCTGATTATCACTCTTAACAAGGAGTACAAAGAATAAGAAGAAATTAAATTTTCAAATAATTGTGGAACTTTATTACTGATGTATGTTGCTGACGGTGACTTTTTTTTAAATACTTCTTAATCAGAGTAACATATTAAGACAGAGTTAAAGATCAAAGTAATAAAAGGGGAGGTCTTTACCAACCAAAGTGGTCATGTAATCCCAAATTAGTTGTTCCCATTTTGGACAAACCTGTATGCAAGACAAGAAGCAACAGTTAGAACCGGACATGGAACAATGGACTGGTTCAAAATTGGGAAAGGAGTACATCAAGGCTATATATTATCATCCTGCTTATCTAACTTATTTGCAGAGTACATCATGCAAAATGCTAGGCTGGATTAATCATAAGCTGGAATCAAGATTGCAGGGAGAAATATCAATAACATCAGATATGCAGATGACACCACTGTTATGGTAGAAGACGAAGAGGAGCCAAAGAGCCTTTTGATGAAGATGAAAGAGGAGAGTGAAAAGCTGTCTTAAAACTCAGCATTCAAAAAACCAAGATCATGGGATCGATCCCATCACTTCATGGCAAATAGATGGGGAAAAAGTGGAAGTAGTGACAGATTTTATTTTCCTGGGCTCCAAAATCACTGCGGATTGTAACTGCAGCCAGGAGATTAAAAGACTCCTTGGAAGAAAACTGCTAAAAAGCAGAGATATTACTTTGCCAACAAAGGTCCATCTAGTCAAATCTATGATTTTTCCAGCAGTCATGTAAAGATGCAAGAATTGGATCATTAAGATGGCTGAGCACTGAGGAATTCATGCTTTTGAACTGTGGTGTTGGAGAAGACTCATGAGTGTCTCTTGGACTGCAAGGAGATCAAACCAGTTAATTCTGAAGGAGATCAACCCTGAATATTCATTAGAAGGACTGATGCTGAAGCTGAAGCTCCAATACTTTGGCCACCTGATGGGAAGAGCCTATTCTTTGGAAAAGACCCTGATGCTAGGAAAGATTGAAGGCAGGAGGAGAGGGAATGAGAGAGGACGAGATGGTTGGATGGCATCACCGACTCAGTAAATATGTTGTTGTTGTTGTTCAGTCACTCAGTCATCTCTGACTCTTTGCGACCCCATGGACTGCAGCATGCCAGGCTTCCCTCTCCTTCACCATCTCCCCAAGTTTGCTCAGACTCATGTCCATTGAGTCAGTGATGCCGTCCAACCATCTCATTCTCTGTTGTCCCCTTCTCCTCCTGCATCAGGGTCTTTTCCCTGCATCAGGGTCTTTCCCTGCATCAGGGTCTTTTCCACTGAGTTGACTCTTCCTATCAGGTGGCCAAAGTATTAGAGTTTCATCTTCTCTGGGAGATGGTGAAGTACAGGGAAATCTGGTGTACCATAGTCCATGGGGTTGCAAAGACTTGGACATGACTGAGCAACTGAACAACTGTTAGACAACTCTCCTGCCCGATTTAATTTATATACAGATGATTTAAACTATGGATTTGCTTCAATATGACAATCACATATGATAACACCTGGAGGTGGTGGAAGTTAAGTTACCTAATGACTCACAAATCTGCCATGGTTCTCAAATCATCAGAAAATTGCTGTGTTCCACCCTCCAAAATTTCTGACTCAGTGGGTCTGTAGCAGGGCCTGAAATTTTGCATTTTGGAGAATTTCCCAAGTGAGGTGAAGCTGATCTGGCTTGAGTAGGGACCATCCTTGAGAACCATTGACATGGGTGGTTCCTCCTGACATGATCAGATTGGGTCCTGCTTCTCAACTTTTACAAAATCAATACAAATGTTGGTAGAGAGGAAAGTCGCCTTTAATCAGAATGCCAGCTGTCTAGGAAGAAGGCGAACTTGTGTCTCCCCAAAACATCTCCGAAGATTTTCCTCAGCCATGAAAGGGTTCAAAAGGAAGTAGGAAGTAATATCAGTTAATCATTGGGATGGGGTCAGAGTCCTTGCCATCACCCCTGCATGCCTGCTTGAGTGCAGGCTTGTCTACTCCTCATAATCTTTCTTTAGATCTTGTCTGATTCCCATAGTTTGTTTGGAAGGTTACTGAACCAGAAGCTGAGGAAGGTATCTGATCATCTATTAAATGCTTATTCTTCACTTCTATTCTACTTCTTTCATCTCCAGAAAGAATCAAAAAGTCAGGCAAAATATTGTGTGATCCAAAGATCTGAAAAGTGTGTCAGGACTGGAGATAAGCAGAACAGAGTGTTTCTGGTTTAAGGCTAGTGTCAAGACAAAGGGACATCTTGCTGAGAGCTCTTTCCTGCAAAGAGCTTTTTCCTGCCCAAAGCTGCTGGACTGGCCCTCCAGTGTTAGAACTAGACATAGTCGTTTCTCTAATTGTTCAGGCTTTTGAACTTGTAACTTTGGTGAATCTGACATCCACTTTTGTTTCTCTTTGGTATTTTTTAATGCAAAATTTTTGACTATTTTTTATTTTAGTATATGCAATATAAAATTTGAAATTCCTAGCCCGTGATTGCAGAGAATATATTGAAAAGTTTTAATAATAAATTATTTAGATTTGTTTTAGATCATAAAGTACATATCTAGACAGGGATAAGGAAATATAACAAACATAGATTTTGCAAAGGTGTTAAACTGTAAACATCTTTTTAAAATTAAATTTTAAAAAGTTTAGATGTTTTCATCAGAGGATATTGATCTCTCCGTGTTATTTCATATGATTACCTGTGAACTTAAAATTGCCTCAAAATTAAAAATTAAATTAAACTTAGCATGTTTGGTATTTTTACAAACTTTTCTGTAGAAACGTTGGGTCAGTAGGACCTCCCCGACCTCTAGTTTGGTTAATTTAGAGGAAAACATTATCCTTTGCCCCCTTCTATTCTCAACTGTAATCTAGTGTTTGTAAATAAAACTGGAACAGATGAAATATTTGGCTTTAGTTGGTATTTCACTGCGCTAATGAAATGCAAGAATTCATATAAGTGGGGGAAGCAGTGTTTATATAATGTGATATGGTTGGATATTTTTCTAAGGGTGATTGTGTTAGCCAAGTGTTATTGGTTCTTCCCTCTGTGGTTCATTGTTTACAATTTGGGGAGTTCGTTACGATATGAAACAATGGAAAATGGTCTTGACATGTGCTTTAATACATGTGTTCTGAGACTGCCCCCCCACACCTTTTAAACTTACTTGGACTCAGGTATGTGAGTTATTTACAAAAAAAACATTTTCATTTTGGTTTTACTTTTTCTTTTGCTCTCATGTCAGATGAAATGTACTCTCTGGTACAATTCACATGTGGCATCATTGTTTGCAGAGAGCTTTGCTTGTTAAGACATAATACTTCGCTAAACAGACATGCAGCCTCATGGCTCTTTATGACTGAGAGGTTTTATGTCTAAAACATTTATTTCAAGGGACTCTTCCCAACTGCCCTGTATTATTTTTCAGACAGTTTAATGGCCACATTGATCTGTGGATATCTGTGGGTACCTTTTAGGACTAAATTCAGCTAATACTTGTTTTTTAGTAAGTATAGTGTCTTGTTATGTTTTTACAAGCTAGCAATGGATTCATATAGGAAAGACTTACAATGTGCCGGAAAGTGGATGTAAAATAAGGGGCATAAAAAATTTGAGCAGAATAATTTTTTTTATTGGTTTTGCCATACAATGACATGATATCACCATGGGTTTACATATGCTCCCCCTCCAGGACCCCCCTCCCTCCTCCCTCCCCCCGGGGAAATTTCCTTGCACCAGCCCCGAGCATCAATCCTGGGCTGGCGATTGATTAGACATATGGTCATTAACATGTTTCAATGCCATTCTCCCATATCATCCCACCCTTACCCTCATCCACAGAGTCCACAAGTCTATTCTATACATCTGCGTTCCTTTTGCTGTCTCACATGCTGGGTTCTCGTTACCGTCTTTCTAAATTCCATATATATGCATTAATATACTGTATTGTTGTTTTTGCTTCTGGCTTACTTCACTCTGAATAATGAGCTCCAGTTTCATCCATCTGAGTAGAACTGATTCAAATGAATTTTTTTAATGCTGAGTAATATGCCATTGTGTATATGTACCACAGCTTTCTTATCCAACCGTCAGTTGATGGGCATCTAGGTTGCTTCCATGTCCTGGCTATTGTAAACAATGCAGCGATGAACATTGGGGTACACATGGCTCTTTCAATTCTGGTTTCCTCGGTGTATATGCCCAGCAGTGGGATTGCTGGGTCATATGGCAGGTCTATTTGCAGTTTTTTAAGGAACCTCCACACTGTTTTCCATAGTGGCTGTACTAGTTTGCAATCCCACCAACAGTGTGAGAGAGTTCCCTTTTCTCCACATCCTCTCCAGCATTTATTACTTGCAGATTTTTGGATGGCAGCCATTCTGACTGGTGTAAAGTGATATCTCATTGTGGTTTTGATTTGCATTTCTCTGATAATGAGTGATGTTGAGCATCTTTTCATGTGTTTGTTGGCCATTTTTATGTCTTCTTTGGAGAAATGTCTGTTGAGTTCTTTGGTGCACTTTTTGATTGGGTCATTTATTTTCCTAGAATGGAGCTGCAGGAGTTGCTTGTATATTTTTGAGATTAATTGTTTGTCCGTTGCTTCATTGGCTATTATTTTCTCCCATTCTGAAGGCTGTCTTTTCACCTTGTTTATAGTTTCCTTTGTTGTGCAGAAGCTTTTAATTTTAATTAGGTCCCATATGTTTATTCGTGCTTTTATTTCCAATATTCTGGGAGGTGGGTCATGGAGTATCCCGCTTTGGTTTATGTCAGAGAGTGTTTTGCCAATGTTATCCTCTAGGAGTTTTATAGTTTCTGGTCTTATGCTTAGATCTTTGATCCATTTTGAGTTTATCTTTGTGTATGGTGTTAGAAAGTGTTCTAGTTTCATTCTTTTACAAGTGGCTGTCCAGTTTTCCCAGCACCACTTGTTAAAGAGGTTGTCTTTTCTCCATTGTGTATTCTTGCCTCCTTTGTCAAAGATAAGGTGTCCATAGATGCGTGGATTTATCTCTGGGCTTCCTATTTTGTTCCATTGATCTATATTTCTATCTTTGTGCCAGTACCATACTGTCTTGATGACTGTGGATTTGTAGTATAGCCTAAAGTCAGGTAGGTTGATTCCTCCAGTTCCATTCTTCTTTCTCAAGATTGCTTTGGCTATACGAGGTTTTTTGTATTTCCATACAAATTGTGAAATTATTTGTTCTAATTCTCTAAAAAAGACCTCTGGTAGCTTGATAGGAATTGCAATGAATCTATAGATTGCTTTGGGTAGTATACTCATTTTCACTATATTGATTCTTCCAATCCAAGAACACGGCACATTTCTCCATCTGTTTGTGTCCTCTTTGATTTCTTTCATCAGTGTTTTATAGTTTTCTATATACAAATCTTTTGTTTCTTTAGGTAGAAATACTCCTAAGTATTTTATTCTTTTTGCTTTGATGGTGAATGGAATTGTTTCCTTAATTTCTCTTTCTGATTTCTCATTGTTAGTGTATAGGAATGCCAGGGATTTCTGTGTGTTGATTTTGTATCCTGAAACTTTGCTATATTCACTGATTAGCTCTAGTAATTTTCTAGTAGAGTCTTTAGAGTTTTCAATATAGAGGATCATGTCATCTGCAAACAGAGAGAGTTTTACTTCTTCTTTTCCAATCTGGATTCCTTTGATTTCTTTATCTGCTCTGATTGCTGTGGCCAAGACTTCCAAAACTATGTTGGAAAGTAGTGGTGAGAGTGGGCACCCTTGTCTTGTTCCTGACTTCAGGGGGAATGCTTTCAGTTTTTCACCATTGAGGATAATGTTTGCTGTGGGTTTTCCATATATAGCTTTAATTATGTTGAGGAATGTTCCTTCTATTCCTGCTTTTTGGAGGGTTTTTATCATAAATGGATGTTGAATTTTGTCAAAGGCTTTCTCTGCATCTATTGAGATAATCATGTGATTTTTATTTTTCAATTTGTTAATGTGGTGTATTACATTGATTGATTTGCGGATATTGAAGAATACTTGCATCCCTGGGATAAAGCCTACTTGATCATGATGTATGATTTTTTTAATGTGTTGTTGGATTCTATTTGCTAGAATTTTGTTAAGGATTTTTGCATCCAAGTTCATCAGTGATATTGGCCTGTAGTTTTCTTGTTTTGTGGCATCTTTGCCAGGTTTTGGGATTAGGGTGATGGTGGCCTCATAGAATGAGTTTGGAAGTTTACCTTCCTCTGCAATTTTCTGGAAGAGTTTGAGTAGAATAGGTGTTAGCTCTTCTCTAAATTTTTGGTAGAATTCAGCTGTGAAGCCATCTGGTCCTGGGCTTTTGTTTTTTGGAAGATTTCTGATTATGGTTTCAATTTCCGTGCTTGTGATGGATCTATAAATATTATCTATCTCTTCCTGGTTTAGTCTTGGAAAGTTGTACTTTTCTAGGTATCTGTCCATTTCATCTAGGTTGTCCAGTTTATTTGCATATAGTTGCTGATAATAATCTCTTATGATCGTTTGTATTTCTGTGTTTTCTGTTGTGATCTCTCTGTTTTCATTTCTAATTCTATTGATTTGGTTCTTCTCCCTTTGTTTCTTGATGAGTCTGGCTAATGGTTTGTCAATTTTATTTATCCTCTCAAAGAACCAGCTTTTGGATTGACTGAATTTTGCTATGGTCTCTTTTGTTTCCTTTACGTTTATTTCTGCCCTGATCTTTAAGATTTCTTTCCTTCTACTAGACCTGGGCTTCTGCATGTCTTCTATTTCAAGTTGCTTTAGGTGTAAAGTAAGGTTATTCATTTGACTTTTTTCTTGTTTTCTGAGGTGAGCTTCTATTGCTATGAACTTTCCCCTTAGCACTGCTTTCACAGTGTCCCATAGGTTTTGGGCTGTTGTGTTTTCATTTTCATTGGTTTCTATGCATAACTGAATTTCATTTTTGATTTCTTCTGTGATTTGTTGGCTATTCAGCAGTGTGTTGTTGAGCCTCCATATGTTGGAAGTTTTGAATGATTTTCTCCTGTAATTGATATCTAATCTCACTGCATTATGGTCAGAAAAGATGCTTGGGATGATTTCAATATTTTTGAATTTACCAAGGCTAGACTTATGGCCCAGGATGTGATCTATCCTGGAGAAGGTCCTGTGTGCGCTTGAGAAAAAGGTGAAATTCCTTGTTTTGGGGTGGAATGACCTGTAGATATCAATTAGGTCTAGTTGGTCTATTGTATCATTTAAAGTTTGAATTTCCTTGTTACTTTTCTGTCTAGTTGATCTATCCATTGGTGTTAGTGGTCTATTAAAGTCTCCTACTTATTGTGTTGTTGTTAATTTCCCCTTTCATACTTGTTAGCATTTGCCTTACATATTGTGGTGCTCCTATGTTGGGTGCATAAATATTTATAATTGTTATTTCTTCTTCTTGGATTGATCCTTTGATCATTATGTAATGTCCATCTTTATCTCTTTTCACTGCCTTTATTTTAAAGTCTACTTTATCTGATATAAGTATTGCCACTCCTGCTTTCTTTTGGTCTTTATTTGCATGGAATATCTTTTTCCAGCCTTTAACTTTCAGTCTATATGTGTCCCAAGGTTTGAGGTGGGTCTCTTGTAGAGAACATATATAGGGGTCTTGTTTCTGTATCCAATCGGCCAATCTTTGTCTTTTGGTTGGGGCATTCAGCCCATTTACATTTAAGGTAATTATTGATAAGCATGATCCCGTTGTCATTTATTTTATTGTTTTGGGTTCAAGATTATCTACCCCATCCGTGTTTCCTATCTAGGAAAGATCCTTTAGCATTCTTTGGAGGGCTGGTTTGGTGTTGCTGAATTCTCTCAGTTTCTGCTTGTCTGAAAAAGTTTTGAATTCTCCTTCAAATTTGAATGAGATTCTTGCTGGGTACAGTAATCGGGGTTGTAGATTGTTTTCTTCCATGACTTTAAGAATGCTCTGCCATTCCCTTCTGGCCTGAAGCGTTTCTATTGAGAGATCAGCTGTTATCCTTATGAGATTCCCCTTGTAAGTTATTTTTTGTTTCTCCCTTGCTGCTTTTAATATTGGTCTTTGTATTTGATTAATATGTGTCTTGCATTGTTCCGCTTGGGGTTCATTCTATTTGGGACTCTGTGTTTCCTGGACTTGAGTGGTTATTTGCTTTCCCAATTTAGGGAAATTTTCAACAATTTTCTCTTCAAGAATTTTTTGATCGTCTTTCTTTTTGTCTTCTTCTTCTGGGACTCCTATGATTCAAATATTGGTGCGTTTACTAGTGTTCCAGAGGTCTCTAAGATTGTCCTCATTTCTTTTAATTCTTTTTTAATTTTTCCTTTCTGTTTCATTTATTTCTGCCATTCTGTCTTCTACCTCACTTATCCTGTCTTCTATCTCTGTTATTCTACTGTGGTTTCCCTCCAGGGTGTTTTTGATCTCATTTATTGCATTATTTATTGTATTTTGACTCTTTTTCATTTCTTGTAAGTCCTTGTTAAAGCTTACCTGCATCTTCTCAATCCTTGCCTGCAGGTTATTGAGCTGCAACTCCAACTTATTTTCCAGGTTTTGGACCATTTTCACTATCATTATTCAGAATTCTTTATCAGGTAGACATCCTATCTCTTCGTCTTTTGTTTGGTCTGGAGTACTTTTATCCTGTTCCTTTACCTGCTGGGTATTTCTCTGCCTTTTCACTTTGTTTATCTTGCTGTGTTGTCCCTTTATTGTGGGGGTTCCTCACTATGGGAGGGTTTGGATGTGTGTTTTGTCAAAGTTACCTGTTTGGGCTCTTAAGCGGTTCCCTCTCCTTGTTTTAGCGTCTTCTGTTTGCTAGTCTCTTCAGTGTCTATCGGAAATGTGTTTTCTTAACTTCTTACTAAATCACTCTGATTTTACCTTGTGCAGCTAGGTGGATGAGGAGACAGGGCAGTATGGGAACAGCATCATGCCAAACTTACTGGTAGTTGACACAATAACTGTGCACATTCATTTTTTACCCAGTTGGCTTTTAGACCAAAGTATCATGTCATTTGGCGACTCGGCTTTTGCCGATGGCTGGTGCCCAAGTTATCTGAACTGCCATCATTCCCCCACTATTCATCATAGCTGTTCTGTGCTGGTTGGAGCCCAGCAACCTCTTGTGATTATTGCAGCTTTTCTTCCCAAGTGTCTGATCCATCACATCCTTAGTTCTCTGATCACCAGCCCACCCACTGTGCACAGGGTACAATGGCTCTTGGTGAGGACTTGTAGATAGGACTTGGGTTCTACTCTTTGAGCTAAGATCCCTGGAGGCCCACAAGGATGAAAGAAAGGATACCACACTTCCTGGATCTGTGGAAGTGAGCACATCTTTCTTTGTTAAGGATGCCTTAAGTCATTTTATTTTGCACACACTTACCGTATCATTTTTCCAGAGATGAAGATGTGGGGATCACTGTATGGTATTTGAGGACATAGACTCATAGAGGCTTTTGTTTCATTTCCTTGTACCTTTTAAATTCTTTCTAAGCCACAGGTTATACTTCTCTTTATAGTGTGTGTTAACTGCTGAGCTGGTCCCAGTTATCATTTACTTAAGAGACAAGTAGGTGTTTTGTTTCATCACCTCTTCCGTGGTGCAATTATTTGACATGCCATTTTATGCACAGACGTCAGGGGCAGAAAATCCTTGAGGGAAGTTAATGTTGAATTGCCATGGTTGTTTCCCATGTGGAATAATCCACTTTATTATATAGTAGCAATGTGGGCGTGTCTTTGTTTACTCACTTGGCTTTATTTTTTATTTAAAGGAGAAAGGTAAGAGGAAACGAAAACCTCACTAGTTTTGATGTTGCTCTTATTTGATTTGCAATTATATGGCAAGCCATTTAAAGTTGGTACATATTTGTAAGATTACCTTTCCCCCCACTCCTCTTTCAGGAACCAGGAGTGGCACCTCTTTGGTATGTGTTGAGAGAAACAACATTTTAAACCTGATATCTGCTGTTAAGAATTTCACAAGGCACTTAGGGTGAAGGCAACTCACAGTTAACAACTGAGAACATTTTGAAAATTCAATTGTCTTTATTATTGTAATAGTGCTAGTTCAAGGGTTATGTTTTAAAACCTGATTGAGAATAACTCTTAGAGAGCATTTTGAATTAAAACACATAAAATATCCCATTGGTCTACAGGTGTTACTACATTTATAACCAATATATGCGACTTTTTGGTCTCATCATGACGGCAAAAATACCCTTTAATCTTAAAAGTAAATGTTGGCCTGCTATCTACAAATTAGTTCATCAAGTCCCACTAGGTTTACTTATGAATATGTTTCTTTCCTATTACAAATGATTCCACTGATATAGTAAAATCTGACCACCATTGAAGAACTTCATAAGACAACACTGTGAATTTTAAATTTAGAAGCTCTGTGCTTTATGGTACTGATTATGTTTCCTACTCATGTTTTGAAGACATTTTTTAAAATCATTGTTAGACTATTAGTAAGCATTTAAGAATGTGTTATTTGAATCTTCTTCTTCATTCATTTCTTTAATTTGAAAGAGGCTTTATTGAATCCTGAAATGACAAGATGAATAAATTCAGTTGAATGTATGAAATGATGCATGATTTATTCTCAGAATAGGTGACACATTCTTTGAGTCAGTAGAATGTCTGTTGCTTCCAGGGGACTCTGTGCTTCTGCTGGTGTGGGGATGATGACACCCATCTCTGTTTTGAAGAGAGTGGTTGAAAGGAAACTGACACTGTAGTTAGTATAGGATATTGAGTCCAGACTTCAAAGCTTTTAGGACTTTGACTTTAAAATTATCTTCTGCAGTCATAAGGGGACCAAGGGAGATTTTGCATACTTTCATTAAAAACTTTTGCTATAAGGCCTTATATGATATTCTTGAATTAGTCCAAATAAGTTCTTTTTTCAAGGCATGAAAATACATAATTAACAAAACAGTGTTGTTCAAGATTAAGGCATATTTTATTGTAATACTCGGTTCATGATCTATCTAGATGACTATGTTAGCAGATGAAATAAGGAAGTTTCACATTCTTTCTGCTTTTATGAGTGTGGTAGTTATACTATTTTGCATGAACTGATGAACTCATCCTTTTGGTAAGTTCATTTAGATCATTTCATTTTAAAGATCTCTTTCTTGGTTTCTACTTTTTAAAAATATTTCAAAATGCTTGAGTGTGTATCACACTGAATACTTAATCGAATATTTTGATGCCTTGAAAGTTGACACCAGAAAATCATTGATGTCCTAAGTATGTTTAAGGGAGGTAAAAACACAGATGGGGAATTTCTGAAAAAGCACTTCAAAATTTTTGCTTATATCAAAATATGTTTTTATTTTTGAGAATCAGGTAAGAATCTAATAATTAGTTAACTGATTGCTAATAGTTCTAGGTACTTAGTTTATAAAATTATTTTTGTAACTTTAATACTGGACCAAAGTGTTCCATTGTTTGAAATAGAAGAAGTTTAGTTGTAGTTAGGTGTGTTGCTCAGTCTTGATTTTATAAACTAACTAAGTACCTAGAACTATTGGCAATTGGTTAACTATTATCTTCTTACCTGATTTTGACCTTGCTTCATTAAAAGATTATGGCTTTGAAATGCTTTTGGCAAAGATTCACACTCTGGAAGTTATACAAATAAAGGTATGCTTTAATAGAAGATTAGTCATGAGTAGACTAATATTTATTAATACATTCCAGAAGTCCTGTGCTATCTAATGGTTCACAATTAATCTAATCCAATGAAAATTATCAACATGAGATATTAGAATATGCATTTATTTTAGTAATTTAATTATAACATAAGTTCTTAGGCTTTTTCAATAAAAATATTTCTTGAAAATAAAGTATAAAGAGTAGTTTATAAAGTAAAATTAAAATTAAACTAGAGTAAATTAATTGCATAATGACTTATTTTTTCTAAGAACTATGAATAATTTCTTTGTTGTGATACAATATTCTTCCTTTCTGCTGTCTATGGAAAAAGAAGATGCTTTATTGATGGATTTAGATGAAATATGAAGAACGTCTGAACAACGTATATCAAAACTGGATTAAAACCACTAGTAGAGAGTTTTAGGGGCTTCCTAGGTGGTGTAGTGATAAAGAACCGACCTGCCAATTCAGGAGATGCAGGAGACATGGGTTTGATCCCTGGGTCAGAAGGATCCCCTGGAAGAGGAAATGGCAACCCACTCCAGGATTCTTGCCTGGGAAATCCCATGGACAGAGGAGTCTGGCAGGCTACAGTCCATAAGGTGGCAAATAGTCCGACAAGACTGAGTGATTGAGCACACATAATTGTAGATCTTTAGAACGATTGACAGCTCTTATTAAGATGGGTAGTTAGGTGCAAATATTTGCTGAGTGATCATAGAAAGTGCAACACTGTACCAAGTGGTTTTAGTTGGAACATTTATTGTATAGTTAGGAAAACAGAAAATTCACTCAAGAAACATATACTGTACAGAAGAGTGTATCAAAATCCTACTGTGGATTAACATTGTTCAGCTCACTCAGTTGTGTCCGAATCTTTGAGACCCCATGAACCACAGCACGCCAGGCCTCCTTGTCCTTCACCAACTCCCGGAGTCCACCCAAACCCATGTCCATCGAGTCAGTGATGACATTCAACCATCTCATCCTCTGTCTTCTCCTTCTCCTTCTGCCCTCAATCTTTCCCAGCATCAGGGTATTTTCCAATGAATCAGCTCTTTGTATCAGGTGGCCAAAGACTGTTAAAAGCCATTAAAGACAAGTGAAGTTAATTATGAAAGGCAGAGTATGAAGATTTTTTTTTGATGAAGGGTTAAAGATTGGTGAGAGAATGATCTACAGTAGTTTTTAATCAGAGAGGCATATGAAAATTCAATTGGTAGAAATTCATAAATCAGAAATACCCCAACACAAAAAAGTTTCAAGAGAGTTGTTTCTTAAATTCATGGCTGCACTCAGTGTCCACAGTGATTTGGGGGCCAAGAAAATGAAATCTGTCACTGTTTCCATTTTTCCCCACCTATGCACCATGAAGTGATGGGACCAGATGCCATGATCTTAGTTTTTTTTAATGTTGAGTCTTAAGTCAGCTTTTTCACTCTCCTCTTTCAACTTCAAGAGACTCTTTAGGTCCTCTTCACTTTCTGCCATTAGAATGGTGGTGTCATCTCCATATCTGACGTTATTGATATTTCTCCTAGCAGTCTTGATTCCAGCTTGAGCTTCATTCAGCCTGGCATTTCACATGATATATTCTGTACATAAGTTAAATAAGCAGGGTGGCAATATACAATCTTGATGTACTCCTTGTCCAATTTGGAACCAGTCCATTGTTTCATGTCTGTTTCTAACTGTTGCTTCTTGACTGACATACAAGTTTCTTAGGAGGCAGGTAAGGTGGTCTGATATTCCCATCTCTTGAAGAATTTTCCACACAGTCAAAGGCTTTAACATAATCAATGAATCAGATGTTTTTCTGGAATTTCCTTTCTTTGTCTATGACCCAGTGGATGTTGGCAATTTGATCACTGTTTCCCGACTTAACTAAATTTAGCTTATACATCTGGAAGTTCTCAGTTCACGTACTGTTGAAGCCTAGCTTGAGGAAGTTTAAGCATTACCTTGCTAATGTGAAATGAGTACAATTGTGTGGTAGTTTGAACATTCTTTGGCATTGTTCTTCTTTGGGATTGAAATGAAAACCAACCTTTTCCAGGCCTGTTATCACTGCTCAATTTTCCAAGTTTGCTGACACATTGAGTGCAGCATTATAAGAGCATCATATTTTAGGATTTGAAATAGCTCGGCTGGAATTCCATCACCTCCACTAGCTTTGTTCATTGTGAGGATTCCTAAGGCCTACTTGACCTCACACACCAGGATGCCTGGTTCTAGATGAGGTATCACATTATTGTGGTTATTCAGGTCAATAAGACCTTTTCTGTACAGTTCTTTCATGTATTCTTGTGTATTTTTCCTTTCAGTTCAGTTCAGTTCATTTGCTCAGTCATGTCCAACTCTTTGTGACCCCAAGGCATGCCAGGCTTCCCTGTTCATCACCAACTCCTGGAGCTTGCTCAAACTCATGTCCATCAAATTGGTGATACCATCCAAGCATTTCATCCTCTGTCATCCTCTTTTCCTCCTGCCTTCAATCCTTCCCAGCATCAGAGTCTTTACCAATGAGTCAGTTTCTCACATCAGGTGGCCAAAGTATTGGAGTTTTAGCTTCAGCATCAGTCTTTCCAATGAATATTCAGGACTTATTTCCTTTAGGATGGACTGTTTGGACCTCCTTGCTGTACTCCAGATCAACTGTACTCAAAGAAAAAGAAAATTTTATTGTGTAAGAACACTAACAAAAAAAAATGATAATAAAGACATGAAAGCACATTCAACATAATTAGTTGTTAGGGAAATACAAATCAAAGCCACATGAAATATTACTTCATATCCACTAAGATGGATGGTTATAATAAGAAAAGACAGACAATAATAAGCATTGATGAAGATTTGGAGAAATCAGAGTCCTAATATATTGATGATACAGCAACAAATGTATATATAAATAACATATATATATATGTATATATATGAAATGGTACAGCCATTGAGAAATTAGATTGGCAGTTCCTTAAATGGTTAAGCATAGAGTTATTATATGAGCTAGTAATTCCATGCCTAGGTGTATACCCAAGATACATGGGTATACTGAAGGCATGCATCCACAAAAAACTTGTGTACAAGTGTTCATAGTAGCATTATTCATAATAACCAAAGAGTGGAAACAACCCAAATGCCTGTCAACTAATGAAATGATGAGCAAAATGTAGTATCTCCATACAATGGAATATTATTGGGTCATGTTATGGACTAAATATTGTGTTTCCTGCCCACTCAAATTCATGTGTGAAACTCTTACTCCAATGTGATGATTTTTCCATTAATGACTGTTAATTAACTTATCATCTCATTATGTTTCAATAGGAAAAATGGAGATATGCACTGGTTAAATGTAATAGTAAATACAATATTTCAAAAATACGATTGTAATTAAAACATATCAGTTAAAGTTGCTCAGTCATGTCTGACTGTGATTCCATGGACTGTAGCCCTCCAGGCTCCTCTATCCATGAAATTCTCCAGGCAAGAATACTGGAATGCATTGCCATTTCCTTCCCAACCCAAGGATTGAACCTAAGTCTCCTACATTGCAGGTGGATTCTTTATCATCTGAGCCACCAGGGAATTCCATAAAATACATAGAAGATAGCAAATTTAATAAAACTTTCAAATAAGTGGGTTTTTTTTAACCATATAAATTCAGTTCAGTTCAGTTCAGTCGCTCAATCATGTCTGACTCTTTGCAACCCAATGAACCACAGAATGCCAGGTGTCCACCCAAACCCATGTCCATTGAGTCGGTGATGCCATACAGCCATCTCATCCTCTGTCTTCCCCTTCTCTTCCTGCCCCCAATCCTTCCCAGCATCAGGGTCTTTTCAAATGAGTCGACTCTTCACATGAGGTGGCCAAAGTATTGGAGTTTCAGCTTCAACATCAGTCCTTCCAATGAACATCCAGGACTGAACTCCTTTAGGATGGACTGGTTGGATCTCCTTGCAGTCCAAGGGACTTTCAAGAATCTTCTCCAACACCACAGTTTAAAAGCATCAATTCTTTGGTGCTCAGCCTTTTTCACTGTCCAACTCTCACGTCCATACATGACCACTGGAAAAACCATAGCCTTGACTAGACGAACCTTTGTTGGAAAAGTTATGTCTCTGCTTTTCAATATGCTATCCAGGTTGGCCATAACTTTCCTTCCATCTTTTGATTTCATGGCTGCAATCACCATCTGCAGTGATTTTGGAGCCCCCAAAAATAGTCTGACACTTTTCCCACTGTTTCCCCATCTATTTCCCATGAAGTGATGGGACCAGATGCCATGATCTTAGTTTTCTTAATGTTGAGCCTTAAGCCAACTTTTTCACTCTCCTCTTTCACTTTCAGCAAGAGGCTTTTTAGTTCCTCTTCACTTTCTGCCATAAGGATGGTGTCGCCTGCATATCTGAGGTTATTGATATTTCTCCTGGTGATCTTGATTCCAGCTTGTGCTTTTCCCAGCCCAGGTTAAAAATTCATCTGTTTTGTTCATCAAACTAGGTCACCTTGATTTGGTGTTTTAAATTTTCTTTTCTTTTCTTTTTTGGTGACTTCTAGCATATGTGAAATTGAAAAAAAAAAGATTTTTTTTTTCAGATTTCTTTGAAACAAAAATGATGTGCCATTTTTACTTAGCCACTGAGTCAGCTAACATTTCCTATTTTCTACTTAATGAGAAATTTGCCACAATTTGAGTTCCATGGAATCAAAAGTGTAGCCCACATTTTATAGGTTTTCAGAGAGTCAGAGCTCACTTTAGAACAACTCTGGTATGATTTAGGAGCTTTATCTTTCACGTGGAATTGTTTCCAGTTTTACATACATCTACAGGCATCTATTCTGTTTACTAGGCACTGTACTTCACATGCATGATCACTTTTGACTTACTTATGTCAAAGGATAGGTTACTTTCCAGGATTTGGAGGTTCAGGAAAGTTACTTGACTTTCCTGTGATATGGCAGTACAATCTCTGCCCCTGGATCTCTCAGTCCTCTTCCTTGCATCCTCTGGGTTATCGGGTATATTATTTCAATTTGATAAGCATTTTTCTTGTCATGAAGAAACAATACTTTAACAACAGCAAAATTTGTTAGAATATCTTCTTGGATTAAAAAATAGAATATTGGGATTAACATATATACACTGCTATATAAAACATAGATAACTAACAAATACCTACTATATAAAGTAGAACTGTACTCAATACGCTGTAATAACATATACAGAGAAATAATCTGAAACAGAATGGATATATGTACATGTATAACTAAAGAATCTGAAACAGAATGGATGTTACATGTATAGCTTACAAACAGCTGAGGAAAGAAGAGAAGTGAAAGGCAAAGGAGAAAAGGAAAAATATACCCTTAGACTGCAGAGCTCCAAAGAAAGCAAGGAGAGATACGAAAGACTTCCTAGGTGATCAGTACAAAGAAATGGAGGAAAAAACAGAATGCGAAGGACTAGAGATCTCTTCAAAAAAAATTAGACACATGACAATTAACATGCTTCAATGCCCTTCTCCCATCTCATCCCACCCTTACCCTCATCCACAAAGTCCACAAGTCTATTCTATACATCTGCGTTCCTTTTGTTGTCTCCCATGTTGGGTTCTCATTACTGTCTTTCTAAATTCCATATATATGTGTTAATATACTGTATTGTTGTTTTTGCTTCTGGCTTACTTCACTCTGGATAATGGGCTCCAGTTTCGTCCATCTGAGTAGAATTGCTTCAAATGAATTTTTTTTTAATGCTGAGTAATATAAACATATTTTTCATTTAAAAAAAAAATTAGAGATATTCATGCACAGATGGGCACAATAAAGGACAAAAACAGGATGGACCTAACAGAAGCAAAAGATATTAAGAAGAGGTGGCAAGAATGCACAGAAAAACTATACAGAAAAAATCTTAATGACCCAGATAACCACAATGGTGTGATCACTCACCTACAGCCAGATATCCTGGAATGTGAAGTCAAGTGAGCCTTAGGAAGCATCACTACAAACAAAACTAGTGGAGGTGATGGAATTCCAGTTGAGCTATTTCAAATCCTAAAAGAGGATGCTGTGAAAGTGCTGCACTCAATATTCCAGTAAATTTGGAAAACTCAGCAGTGGTCACAGGACTGGAAAAGTTCAGTTTTCATTCCAATCCCAAAGAAGGGCAATGCCAAAGAATGTTCAAACTGTCACACAATTACACTCATCTCACATGCTAGCAAAGAATGCTCAAAATTCTCCAAGCCAGGCTTCAGCATACCTTAACTGAGAACTTCTAGATGTTCAAGCTGGATTTAGAAAAGGCAGAGGAACCAGAGATCAAATTGCCAACATCTGTTGGATCATTGAAAAATCAAGAGAATTCCAGATAAACATCTACTTCTGATTCACTGACACTAGAGCCATTGACTGTGTGGATCACAAAAAACTGTGGAAAATTCTTAAAGAGATGGGAATACTAGACCACCTTACAGACCTCCTGAGCAACCTGTATGCAGGTTAAGAAGCAACAGTTTGAACCAGATATGGAACAGCAGACTGGTTCCAAATTGGGAAACGAGTCCATCAAGGCTGTATATTGTCACCCTGCTTATTTAACTTATATGAAGAGTACATCATGTGAAATTCTGGGCTGGATGAGTCACAAACTGGAATCAAGATTGCTGTGAGAAAAATTAGTAACTTCAGATATGCAGATAACACCACCCTATGTCAGAAAATGAAGAGGAACTAAAGAGCCTCTTGAGGAAAGTGAAAGAAAAGAGTGAAAAAGCTGACTTAAAACTCAACATTCAGTAAACTAAGATCATGGCATCCAGTCCCATCACTTCATGGCAAACAGAAGGGTTAACAGTGGAAACAGTGAGAGACTTTATTTTTTTGGCCTCCAAATCCCTGAAGATGGTGACTGTAGCCATGAAATTAAAAGATGCTTGCTCCTTGGAAAAAAAGCTATGACCATCCTAGACAGCATATTAAAAGCATTACTTTGCCAACAAAGGTCCATCTAGTCAACGCTATGATTTTTCCAGGAGTCATATGGATGTGACAGTTGGACCATAAAGAAGGCTGAGCACTGAAGAATTGATGCTTTTGAACTGTGATGTTGGAGAAAACTCTTGAGAGCCCCTTGGCCTGCAAGGAGATCAAACCAGTCCATTCTAAAAGAAATCAATCCTGAATATTAATTGGAAGGGCTGATATTGAAGCTGAAACTCCAGTACTTTGACCACATGGTGTGAAGACATCATTCATTAGAAAAGACACTGACGCTGGGAAAGATTGAAGGCAAGAGGAGAAGGGAACGACAGAGGATGAGTTGGTTGGGTGGCATCACAAACTCAATGGGCATGAGTTTTAGCAGGCTCTGGGAGATGCTGAAGGACAGAGATGCCCAGCGTGCTTCAGTCCATGGAGTCAGAAAGAGCTGCACACGACTGAGTGACTGAACACCATCACCAAATAACTGAATCACAAGCTGTACACTTGAAACTAATGCAGCATTGTAAATCAACTATATGTCAATAAAAATTTTAAAAGAAAATATAGAGATGACTTTAGGTGCAGAAGAAAAATGCAAGTAACATGAAGCAACTTTCCATGGGCTCTCCCAGAGAGTCTTCCTAGGATAGCCCTGGTCTCATTCTGTAACTTATTATGTCAAACTGGTGGTATTTTCTGTTATATATAAACACAAGTAGATAAAAATTATTTGCAAGGCATTTTCTGTTGAAATTATCTTTGGCTATTTTGACTACAGCTCCAAGTAAGTCCTAGCCTGTACACTAGGGAAAATAAATTCAACCTTTGTTTTTTAGATTACTTTTTGTCCCCTTAAAGATGAAAGGGAGTAGTAAAACTGTTTTAAAGGGTGTCATAAAACTGATAATTTCCTTATAAGGATTTATTGCAAATACTTGTATAATGGTTTCTGTTAGGTCTGGCAGCTATGATTGTGAGTTACTTCTCTTCAGAATTATTTCACTGCACAATAATCTTGTGTGCATCATTTGTAATGATCTTTCAGTTACTGAAAAATTTTAAAAAATTGGAAAACATTGCAGAGTTCCACTGCAAAAATGTTGAAAGCTTTTAGCCATATTTCTTTCTCAAAAATAGTAATGAAACATATTTGAAATATTTAAAAAGTCAAAGTCATTATTGTATTTTCCCTTTTTAGAAATGAAGTATAGTTTATATAGAATATTACAGTATTTTCAGGTATACAATATCACGATACTACATTATAATTAGACATTTCTGTTCATTAAGAATTGATAACCTCAGAAAGTCTAGTAACCATGTCATCATGACAAATTATTAGAATATTATATACTATATTCCCTGTGCTGCACCATACATCTGCACATCTCTGTGGCTTATTTGTCTAACAACTGAAAATTTGTGTCTGTTAATTCCTTCACCTGTTTTTTCCAGCACCCACCCATCCCCTCTGGTGCCTATCCCTTTGTTTTCAGTATCTATGAGTCTTTGTCTATTTTGTTTAGTTTATTCATTTGTTTTGCTTTTAAAATTCTGCATATAAGTGAAATCATTTGATATTTATCTTTCTCTGACATTTCACTTTAGGGTAAAGTGAAATACATACTCTCTCTCTCCCTCTCTCTCTCTCTCTCTCTCTCTCTCTATATATATATATATATATATATATATATATATATATATACACATATATATATTTATACACATATACACACACACACCACAGTCTCTTCGTTCACTCATCTACTGATGAGAACTTAGGTTTCTTCCACATCTTGACTGCTGTCAATAATGCTACTCTGAACACTGGGGTGCATGCATCTTTTCAAATTAGTGTTTTCACTTTGAATAAATACCCAGAAGTAGAACTGTGACTGTGGAGTTGTTGGAGCACATGGTAATTCTATCCTAATTTTTTGACGGTCCTCCATACTATTTTCCATAGTGGCTATAGCAGTTTACACTCCCACCAGCAGTGCACAAGGATTCCCATTTCTTTACATTCTTAGCAATACTTGTTAATTTTTGTCTATTTGTTAATAGCCATACTTACAGGTGTGAAGTGATATCTCACTGTGATTTTAATTTGCATTTCCCCGATGATTAGCAATGTTGAGCATCTTTTCATGTGTATTTGGCCATCTGTATGTTTTTCTTGGGGCAATGCCTATTCAGGTCCACTTCCTACTTTTTAATTGGATTAATTATTTTTTTGATGTTGACTTACATGAATTCTTTGTATATTTTGGGTATTAACCCTCCATCAGATACATAATTTGCAAATATTTTCTCCCATCCAGTAGGTTACTTTTTTGTTTTATTTATGGTTTACTTCAGTATGAAAGTTTTTTAGTTTGATATAGTCCCATTTGTTTATTTTTGGTTTTATTGCTCTTGCTTGAGGAGCCAGATTCAAAAAATTTCAGCTAGGAGTTTTATGGTTTCAGGTCTTACTTTGAAGTCTTTAACCCATTTTGAGTTTATGGTGTAAGACAGTGCTCCAGTTTGATTATTTTGCATGTAACTGTCCAGTTTTCCCATCTCAATTACTGAAGAGACTTTTCCCCCCACTATATTTTTGGCTTTTTATTTGCAAATTAATTGATCGTGTAACTGTGGGTTTATATTTGGGTTGTCTATTCTGTTCCATTGATCTGTGAGTCTATTTTTGTGTCAATACCAAATGAGTCAATCCTAAAGGAAAACAGGCCTGATTCTTCGTTGGAAGGACTGATGCTGAAGCTGAAACTCCAATAGTTTGGCCACCTGATGTAAGGAACTGACTCATTGGTAAAGACCCTGATATTGGGAAAGATTGAAGGCAGAAGGAAAAGGGGACGACAGAGGATGAAATGCTTGAATAGCATCACCAATTTGATGGACGTGAGTTTGAGTAGGCTCCGGGAGTTGGTGATGGACAGGGAAGCCTGGCATGCTGCAGTCCATGGGGTCACAAAGAGTCGGACACAACTGAGTGACTGAACTGAACTGAACTGCCATGTTTAGGATATTATAGCTTTCTAGTTTGAAATCAGGGAACAAGATATCTCCAGCTTTTTTCTTCCTCCTTAAGACTGCTTTGACTACTCGGGGTCTTTTGTGGTTCCATATTAATTTTAGGATTATGTGTTCCGGTTCTATGAAAAATACCTTTTGGAATTTTCTTAGAGAGTGCATTGTCTCTATAGATTTATTTGGGAAGTATGGACATTTTTAACATTATTAATTCTTTCAATCCATGATCACGGTGTATCTTTCCATTTATTTGTGTCATCTTCCACCTCTTCCCTGATGTCTTATAGTTTTTGGAGTACAGGTCTTTCACTTCTTGGTTAAAAGTATTCCTAGGTATTTTTTATTTTTGATGCGATATTGTAAACAAGATTATTTTCTTAATTTCTGTTTCTACCAGTTATTATTAGTGTAAAGAAATGCAACAGATTTCTGTACAGTTGATCCTTAAATATTTAGGCAATTAGGGGCACTAACACTCCACGCAGTCAAAAATCTGCATGTAACTTTTAGACAGCCCTCCATATTCCTCAAGGGTAACAGTGTAGTAATTTTATATCCTGCAACTTTATTGAATTCACTGATGAGTCCTAACTGTTTTCCAGTGGAGACTTTAGTTTTCCATATATAGTGTATTATTTGCAAATAGTGACAGTTTTTCTTCTCTCTTTGCAATTTGGATGCCTTTTATCTCTTTCTCTTATCTAATTGGACTTTCAATACTATATTGAAAAAAAGTGGAGAGAATGGCCATCCTTGCCTTAATCCTAATCTTGCAGGAATACTTTCCACTGTTGAGTATGATGTTAGCTGTGGCCTTTCTTATGTTAAGATGTGCTCCCTGGGTCACCATTCTGTAGAGACTTTTTATCACTAATAAATGTTGGATTTTGTCAAATGCTTTTTCTGCATCTATTGAGATGATCACATGATCCTTAACATCTGTCTTTTTAATGTGATGTATCATATTGATTGATTGGCAGATATTGAAACATCCTTGCATCCCGGGGATAAACCATACTTGTTCATGGTACATGATGCTTTTAATGTATTATTGAATTCAGTCTATTATAGTATTTTGCTGAGGATTTTTGCATCAATGTTCATCAGGAATATTAGCCTATAATTTTATTTTCTTAAATGTTTTTATCTGGTTTTGGTATCATGGTAATGCTATCTTCCTAGAATGAGTTTGGAAGTATTCATTTTTCTTCAGTATTTTGGGAGTAGTTTCTGAATGATAGGTATTAACTCATCTTCAAATGTTGGTAGAATTCACCTGTGAAGACTTCTTGTCCTGAACTCTTGTTTATTGAGGGTTTGGGGATTACTGATTCAATATCATTGCTAGTGAGTGGTCTGTTCATGTGTGTTTTGATTTCATCTTTGATTTCTTTGTTAAGTCATTGGTTGTTTACTAGCACATTATTTTGCCTCCATTTGTTGCTGTTCAGTAGCTCAGTTGTATCTGACTCCTTGCAACCCCATGGACTGCAGCATGCCAGACCTCCCTGTCCTTCACTATCTCCCGGAGTTTGCTCAAACTCATGTCCATTGAGTCAATGATGCCATCCAACCATCTCATCTTCTGTTTCCCCTTTTCTTCCCACCCTCAATCTCTCCCAGCATCAGACAGGGTCTTTTCCAATGAGTCAGTTCTTCACATCAGGTGGCCAAAGTACTGGAGCTTCAGCTTCAGCCTCAGTCCTCCCAGTGAATCTTCAGGGTTGATTTCCTTTAGGATTGACTGGTTTGATCTCCTTGTAGTCCAAGGGACTCTCAAGAGTCTTAGCCTCCATATGTTTTTGTGTTTCCCAGTTTTCTTCTTATAATTGATTTTTAGTTTCATACCATTTTGGTTGGGGAAAATGTTTGATATGATTTGTTTTCTTAAATTTATTGAGACATGCGGCCTAACATGTCATCCATTCTGGAGATTGTTCTGTGTTGAAAAGAATGGGAATGATATGATTTGTTTTCTTAAATTTATTGAGACATGCGGCCTAACATGTCATCCATCTTGGAGATTGTTCTGTGTTGAAAAGAATGGGAATTTTGTTGTTTTGAAGTAGAACATCATGTGTGTATACGTATATATATCTATATAAATATATAGATATATAATAGATATTCAGTAGGCTTAATGTGTCTATTAAGTGCAAAGTCTCCTTGCTGACTTTCTACCTGGATGGAGTATTAAAGTTTGCTGCCGCTATTGTTTGACTGTCAATATCTCCCTTTATATCTGTTAATTGTTGCTTCATGTGATTGGGTGCTCCTAGTTTGAGCACCCAAGGGTTATATTCTTTTATATGATCAATCCTTTTACCATTATATGATGCCCTCCTTTGTCTTTTTAACAGACTTCTGTTAAAAGTATTGGTACCCTAGCTTTTGTTATTTCTATTTGCATGGAGACTTTTTTTCCCCATTTCTTCACTTTCAGTCTCTGTGTGTCTTTAGGTCTAAAGTGAGTTTCTTGGGGGTTGCAGATAGATGGGTCTTTTTTTCAAATCCATTCAGTCACCTGTGTCTTTTGATAGGCACATTTAGTTCATTTGCATTTAAAGTAATTATTGATAGGTATACTTATTGCCATTTGGTTAACTGTTTCTGGCTGTTTTTTTAGTTCTTTTCTGTTTTTATTTTCTTCTCTTGTCTCTTTATTTTTTGTTTTTGTTTTTCAGTTTCACCTTTTTTTTTGTTTATTATTTTTTTTTCTTTACATTATTGTGTTGGTTTTGCCATACATTGACATGAATCTGCCATGGGTATACATGTGTTCCCCTTCCAGAACCCCCCTCCCACCTCCCTTTTGATTTGATAGCTTTCTTTGGTATTATATTCAAATATCTCCTTATTTTTTTTTATCTCTTACAGGATTTTTGATTTGTACATACCATGAGGTTCATGTATAACAACCTCTGTATATAGCAGTCTGTTTTTAAGTTAATGTTTGCGTAAGTTGAAGCACACTCAAAAAGCACTATATTTTAATTCCCCCAACCATGTTTTATGTTTCTGGTATCATATTTTACATCTATACTGTGTATAGCTTAACTATTTTAGATATTCTCATTTCCCTGCTTTTGTCTTTAAATGTCATACTGAGTTTTTAGTTGGTTGATCCACTGCCTTTACTATATGCTTGCCTTTAACAGTAAGATTTTTTTCTTTTATAATTATTTCTAGTGATGACCTTTTTTATTTTTAAACTATTTAAAGAAGTCCCTTTAGCATTTCTTATAAGATTGGTTTAGTGGTGAAGGACTCTTTTAACTTTTGTTTGTCTAGAAACTCTCTCTCCTTCATTTCTGAATGATAACTTCTCAGGGTAGAGGATTCTTGATAGTAATTTTTTTTTCCTTTCAGTACTTTGAATTTATTGCACCAGTCCCTTCTGACCTATAAAGTTTCTGTTGTAAAATCAGCTGATCATCTTGTCTTATGGAGGTCCCTTTGTATGTAACTATTTGCTCTTCTTTTGCTGCTTTTAATATGCTCTTTCAATTTTTGACATTTTAATTATAATGTCAACTGGATTCATCTTGATTGTGATTCTTTGTTTCCTGGCCTTGGATGTTTATTTTCTTCACCAGGTTGGGGAAATTTTCAAGCATTATTTTTTTGAATATATTCTCTATCGGGTTTTCTCTGTCTTTTCCTTCTAGAACCCCTATAAGGTAAATGGTGGTGTTCTTGATGTTGTCCCAGACATCCCTTAAATTATCCTCATTTTTTGGGGGGGAGGGTTTCTTTTTTCTTTTTTCTACTCCTATTGGGTGATTTTTACTACTGTGTCCTTCAGATCACTGATCCATTTTTCTGCATTCTCTAATCTGTTGTTGATTCCTTCCTGTGTTTATTTCATTTCATGTTCAGTATTTTTCAATTCCTATTGCATTTTTTAAAAATATTTTCTTTCTGTTTACTGATGTTCTCACTGAGTTAGGCCATTTGTCTCCAGAGTTCAATGAGCATCTGTGAGATTATTACTTTGAATTCTTTATCTGGAAAATTTCTTATCTCCATTTCATTTAGTTCTCTTTCTGAGGTTTTGTCTTGTTCTTTCATGCAGAAGGTATTCTTTCATCTCTTCACTTTGCCTAAATCTATATGTCTCTTTCTATGTATTAGGTATAACAGCTACGTCTCCTGGATTTGAAAGAACAGTCTTATGTACAAGATGTCCTGGGGAGCCGAGGGGTACAGTCCCCCCTGGCCACCAGTCAGGAGCTCCTGGGGTATCTCCTGTGTGGATCCCGTGTGTCCTCCTACTGTGACTGGGCTGTGATGGCTGCAGGCTCCCTGATGTGTGGGTTGACTCCCTGGATAAGGAGCTGCTTTGGAGGGGTGCTGGGGCAGCCGGCTGTGTAGGATGGGGAGGGAGGTGCTTTAGAGTAGCCAGCGAGGGCAGGTCCTCTGGGGAATGCTGGGGAAAGGATGCATGGTATTAGCTAGGTTGATAGAGAATGCCAGCCGTACCAGGCCAGCTGGGTAGGAGAGTGAAGAAGAATGATGACTGCCAGCACTTCTGACCCTAGAGAAGCTCCACAAGATCCCTGTCCCCCAGCCCCTGCCTTAAATTAATCAAAGGATCTCCTTCTCATCTGACCCAGGAGGGTTTCAAGCTGCTGCATCTGTTCTGGAACTTGGAGCAAGTGTAACCCCACTGGTTTTCAAAGCCAAATGCTATGGAGCTCGTCTTCCCAGTGTAGGGCCTCAGGCTGGGAATCTTGACGTGGGGCTCACACCCCTCAGGGGGCGCCTCTCCAGCTGTAACACCCCTCCCACTGGTGGGTCTTCAGACTGGGGATGAGAATTCTAATCAGATTGCTTCTCTGCCCCTGTGTAGCCTTTTCCTTTTGTCCCAAATTGTAGAAAATCTGTCTTGCTAGTTTTCAGGTTGTTTTCAGAGATGATTGTTCCATATGCAGCTGTGATTTGGTGTGTCCATGAGAGGGGATGAGTTCAGGATCTTTCTGATCTTCCATCTTGATCTGGAACCTCATTCTAGTATTTTTCTGCAGTCAAAATCAGCCAAACGTGAAAAGGCAGTTAGTGAATGAGCGGCAATGCTAACCTGTGGGTGCCCCCTAGTGGTAGGCCTTAGATTGCCAGAGTCAGGAAGGCAAGGTGGAAAGATGTTAAAAAAGGAGAAAGAGAAAAAAAAATCCTTAAAATGGAGGAAAACAAAAACTGAGTCTTGGAAAAGAACTGAATTCATTTATTTTGCGACTTTCAGGCATGAACTCTGAGAAGTCATGAAAATTTGTCTATTTTAGTCCCCAGCTCTGAGCTGTGTACTTAGTCGCTCAGTTAAGTCTGACTGTTTGAGACCCCATGGACTGTAGCCCTCCAGGCTCCTCTGTTCATGGGGATTCTCCAGGCAAGAGTACTGGAGTGGGCTGCCATTTCCTCCTCCAGGGGATCTTCCCGACTCAGGGATCGAACCCAGGTCTCCCGTACTGTAGGCAGATTCTTTACCATCTGAGCCACCCAGGAAGCTGGAGCTAAGTGCTGGTGAGAACTCACTGACATAATATACCAATTGCCTAGAGCTAAGTTCTGTTGGTTTTCATCATGTATTAGATGGGGACACTGAGATTCTAATTTAAATATCTGACCTGGAGTCAATCAGTATGAGATGAAGGGCTGACTGGCTCCAGAATCTAAACTTTCAACTGCTTCTACTCTGGCCTTTATTAATAATTATTGATAATGTCTGTAGCTAATAAGAATGATACTGTCAATTTTTGTGTTTTGTATTCATTGCATCTTTAGGAATGAGCAAATCACCTCTTGATATAATAGAAGAAAACTTTATATGCTTCTAATATTTTGATAACTGTATGATAATAAATATCTGTAAAACTGTGTAGAAAGGTTGAAATTTTTGATTTAAAAATTTCACTAGTTGATTAGATTTGCTTTTAGTACATTGAAATTATTGCATGACTTAACAGCAGATTTGATCCAAGAGTCAACAACCATACCATCGAGAATGCACCCAATCTAGTCAGATTTGACCCAAGATGCTCTAACTTCAGGAGTTAAATATTCCATTGCATGTGGAAAAGTATAAAGTGATATCTTGTCTTTTCTAAGTAATGCATCATGGACATATTTCCTTCATTATGAAGTGGTCTCTAGGAGACAGATGCCAAACCCTTTATTCTAAATCATGCATTTCTATTTTAATGAGTTTTTTGTTATACAGTAATGGTTTAATGGTTACAAAGAAATTTCTAGAACATTTTTTTATGTCAGCATTCTTTCACCACAGCATTACATAGGATTTTCCATTTGATTTTCTGCTCTTCTTCAAGCCCAAACTGAAATCATAGAAGTGGAGGAAACATGTTCCTTTATTCTCACCAAATAAAATTCTTGGTTCTATCTTTACTTATACACGTTCACAGTAGCCTGAACCCAAAACCGCACAGGCTGAATATGAAATATAAAATAGTTTGCTTGGAAAAACATTTACCCTATGAAGTAATTGTTACTAAATACTTTTGAGTCAACAAACTGGTAACATTCAAATTGTTTTGAATAATATTTCTACTAATGTAAAATTGGCAAAGTTTAGTTAATTTCAATGAATGTATTGGGAGACCCAGGAAAATATTGTCTAGAAGAATTTTATTAACTAATATAGCTCTGAGTGATTTCAGTTCTTCTCATGACTCTCTCAACAGTGTTTTATTCTATGCATGCTTGTGGTATTATATTAGTTTTGCCAAGAATTGCTTTTATAAGTTGTTTTACATTTTATTTTGAATATTATATAGTATTATGTGTTTTGCTTGGTATTTACAAAGTAAGTATTTAATAATTCTTGATACGGTTGAACTAGAAGGTAGTATGACTTCTTTTCATATCTTTGACTGAATGTAATCATGTTTGACTAATTTATGAAGACAGGCAATAGGAAAAGGAATTTATTTTTCTTAATCTGAAATCCTCCCAAATACTCTTCAATATTAGATATTGGATATGTTGAAATAATGTAAGATTTGTGGGTATGTCCTAATGTAGACCATGCTTAGAATTATTCAGATCAAAGGTATCAAATCAAATCCAGGGACTGATCTGGGTGGAATGGGAGCTCTTCTAGAAGGTGAAGCCTGGGTGCTGCTCAGGGATGTCTGGACATAGTTTTGTTTTTCCTTCAGAGTGAAAATGTGGCCTTGCTGACAGTGGGGTTGGCTGCAGAGACATAACTACTAATATAAGTTGTGTAAGAGCATAGCGATTTGAACAGAGATGAAGCCTTAAGTACCGAAAGTTTCTATGCAGCACAAAATTCAGCTTCTCAGGTCTGATGGTATCAGAGCAATTGCAGGATCTCTTTAGGAGTTTTTGGGGCAAGCAACACGGCACTGACACAGCTGCAGAGCTATGTAAGTCCACCTTGCATCTGGTAAGAGTTTACGGACAGATTTTATTTGAATTTTATTTAAATTCAGACTGTCACCATTTTACTGAATTTGTGTGAGTGTGTATTTGAATGGGATTTGGTTCTGGATGGTTTCATGCTGAGTCCTGGTCAACAGAAGTGGACTTTAACTGATTGCTTTGAGAGTATGCATTTTCTGCCTTATAAGCTTACAGTTGACATCACTCTATTTTCTGTATACTCATCACTCAATTATCGATTTCTCTTTAAAGTGCTAATGGGCATACTGTGCTCATGTATTACAATGTTACTTAAAATTTTTATGTTTATTCCCTAGTTCGTATGTTTATAAAGACTTGTGTCTTCACCTAGTGTTTGAGCTCCTTGTTGATGGTCATCACTCTCATACAACTTTTGTTCTCTGCAAAGGGTGAACTGAATTGAGCCAAAGAGGATCAAACTGAATTCCACTTCATGGAATTTAAGTTTGGGTTTTAATACTCAAACTGTGTGCTGTATCTTGCACCATAATTGTGGCTACTACATAGTGGAGTTGCTCAGTCGTGTCTGACTCTTTGCGACCCCATGGACTGTAGCCCACCGGGCTCCTCCATCCATGGGATTTTCCAGGCAAGAGTTCTGGAGTGGGCTGCCATTTCTTTCTCCAGGGGATCTTCCAACCCAGGGATTGAACTCGGGTCTCCTGCATCTTAGACTGACGCTTTACCGACTGAGCCATGGACAAGTATTAATAGTCAAGTTGTGAACATCAAAACAATGGCAGACTTTCCCTACAGTAGAAAATACTTGATTTCATTGCCCTGATTTATGGAGGACCACTGCTGTACTTTGAAAGCCTTGAGGATGCAGAGGGCTTTCAGAGAATTACTGATGGTGTTCAATTTCCCTATCTTTCAAATTCCTGTTTTAGCCAGAGTCACTGTGTTTACATAAAAGCAAATATTATTCATTTGGTCAACTGTAGTGTCATCAAAAAAGGGGCTGGGAAAACTGAAAGGGGCCAGGAAGAAATACATATTGATTGGTACCATCACTGTTCAATAAATATGCTTGATAAACTATCATTTTGGTAAATGCATCAAAAGACAATAGATCTATTTTCCTACTAAATGTGCTCACATCATTCTTAAAGTCAGACAAGAATCTTGATAGAGAGCTTATACATTTGGGTTGACCAGGTGAGCAAATTCTCTTTCTTTCTCTCTTTGTGTCTCTCCACAAACTGGTCTGCATATGCTCCACAACTTTCTCTGCAAGGGAATCATCAGGAGAAAGATAGCTGTATCTTACACAAGGAGTTAAGTTCCTGGGTGTTTCAAGGCTCAGTTTGAAGGAAGTTATTTAGTTTCACTAGTATTTAGTTATGGTTGAGAAACTGTGAGGGCCTTTGGATCTGTTTTGTTGAATTAGAATGATTTGACAGTCTTTTTGCATTAATCATTACAAGTAAGAAAGTGTTCAAGTTAGATATCCTTCTCATTTTATCACTTATATTGCTCTGAAAAAAAGAGACAAAGTTAATATCCTCATAGTTTCTTTTCTTAAGTCTATATTTAAAACTATAAATATCAGTACGTGTTCATATAATATTAAATCTCATGAATTTTTTCTTTTCCAAAATCAATTCCTATAAATAGCAATTTCATGCTGTCAAGAATTATGCTTGATGATCTGCATCCCATTTGCAAGTCAAAACTCCCATTTTGGCCTATTCTTCTTTAATGATACTGTCTAATTTTTTTAAATTAAAAATCTACTTCATTTATTTTTAGGGAATCCCAGGATTTCCTGGAAACCAAGGATTAATGGGACAAAAAGTAAGTATAACTGAAAGCTGAAAGATTTGGGCCTGGAATCTGTTTATGAAAAGGGCAAAGTGGTGATGTCTGTTCACATAGAATGTATTTTGTCACATTTATGGCAATAGTTAATGGTTCAAATATGATATAATTTTGGAAGCTATTAATTTTGACCTTACAATTTGTCTTTGTTATTTTATATGGTTAGTATAAATTTGAATTTATACACACGCTTTCTGTTTTACTTGGTTACTTTGTATCTTGTTCTCTTACACCATTCTTTCAGGATAAGTTTTCTATTTCCTGAACTCTATCTTTAGAAATTACTTTAGTACAAATATGTTGATTGTAAATATTCAGTTTTTATTTAATTATTAATATCTTTATTTTACTCTTGTGTTTGAGAAAGGATTTTTGTAGAGTATGCAGTTCAAGGCTGATGATTATTTCCTCTTGATACATTCAAGTTTTTCTACTATCATTTCCTGGCTTCCATGCTTAACTATGAAAAATCTGCTCTTGTTCTAATCATCATTCTTTTGCAAGTGATCTGTCCCTTCTTTTGGCATTCTTTAAGGTATTTTATTTGTTTTTAGTGTTCTTAAAACTCAGTGCAGTGTGTCTAGATATGAATTTATCTTTATTCATCTTGGTGGGAATTCAGTTTCCTTCCTGGCTCTGTGTAGGTATTTCTATTAACTCTGAAAGACATGGGCTGTTAATCTCTGTGCTACTTCTCTTCATTCTCCAGTTTTCCCTCTGTTTAGAAAATCTAGTTAAGCATATTTCATTCCTGCTAATTTTATCCTCTCCATCTCTAAATTGGTTACTTTCATATCCTTGGTCTTTAAATTCTGGTTAATTTTTTGGTTATTTTTTCCAGTTGATTTTCCACTTATTCTTCCTTTACTGTGTCTAACCTGCTGTTTAAACCATCAGTTGATATAAAAATATAAGCAATCATATTTTTCATTTATAGAATTTCAAATTTTAATGATATCTTTTTATTCTTTTTTCTTGAAGTACAGCTGATTTAAATGTGTTAGTTTCAGGTATACGGCAAAGTCATTCAGATATATATATATATATATATATATATATATATATACCTTATATATATATATACTATTCTTTTTTTGGATTATTTTTCCTTATGTGACATGAAAGTTGCTCAGTTGTGTCTGACTCTTTGCAACCCTTGAACTACACAGTCCATGGAATTCTCCAGGCCAGAACACTGGAGTGGGCAGCAGTTCCCTTCTCCAGGGGATCTTCCCAACCCAGGGATTGAATCCAGGTCTCCCACATTGTAGGACGATTTTTTACCAGCTGAGCCACCAGGGAAATATTGAATATAGTTTCCTGCGCTAATAGCATCTTTTTATTCTTGATAGCCTCTTGTTCTGTTTTCAGCCCTGATAGTCTTTGATGATTCTGTTCTTTCATTTGTAAAGATTTCAGATAATAGCTCTGAATTCAGTTCCTAGCCATTCTAACATCTGCAGTTCATTGTTATTACTCTAGATTCTCAGTCTTGTGGTTTTCTGCTTCCCTTGTCTTGCTTGTTGATTCTGAGCTCATTGCTTCATCCTAGCTGGCAGGCATCCTGTCAGCGTAGCTGAGACTTCGGGAGCCCAGCTGTCTTCTCCTGTCAGGCCTGTGTACCACGTCAGCCCCCTTTGAGAGTCTTAAGCCATTGTAGGTGTTAAAGACTCCTGCCCTTTTCCCATGGCTGCTCAGTGTTCAGTTTCCTAAAAACTGAGCACGTACCCTCAGTACCCCCAGACCTCTGGTTTCCTGCATCCCTATCTCTGATGAGATTTCTGCACAGTTACAAATCTTCATAATTCCAGTTGTAATCCAGAGTATATTTTATTAAAATAAAGGATCTTTGAAGACTTCCCCTACTTCTCATAAGACCAGCACTCTCTCAAAGAGGATGAGGGCTTTTGTTCTTGATTCAGAGAAACTCTTGGAGCGTAAAGTCAACCACAATCCCCAAAGTTGGAATCTGAATGCTATGATATGCTCAGTCATGTCCAATTCTGCGACACCATGGACTATATAGCCTGCCAGGCTCTTTTGTCCATGGGATTTTCCAGGCAAGAATACTGGAGTAGGTTGCCATTTCCTTCTCCAGAATGCTTTGCGAGGGAATTCATAATGATGAATTGATAATTTACAATTTTAAACTTTATCTGTATTTGATTTTTAGGGAGAAATGGGGCCTCCAGGACCACTGGGGAAGAAAGGAGCTCCGGGAATACCTGTATGTTAGTGTCATTATTATGGGGTGTCTGAAATATTGTTGCTATGCACCAACATTCCTTACTCTGAAGTTTACAAAATGGGGGTATTCAGCAATGAGATGTATAGGTTCCACAAATTCCATCCTTTTATATGAAAAAGATTTTGTCCATTTTTATAGAGGATAATAGATTTCTTCAGCTTCTTAAAAAGTTGGCTATCCAAGAAAAGATCAAGAACTCTTACTATAGATAGACCATAAAACAAATACTCCAGCTCTTTATTTAAAAAAAAAAAAAAAAACAGAAAAAAACTGAGCACCACCATGAAAAGGTCTAAAAATAAATGTTCTTTTAAATTTTTTTAGACAATTTACAAATTTATTTATACAAATGAGGAAAAATACATTCAGAGCAGGTAGTATAGGGAGATCCTAAATTAGTGAAAAAATAATTTTGGAATTTTGGGGAATAAAGAGACATATGAGTTTGCTACTAAAAGTTATGAAAATCCTATGGTATATAAGACTCCTTAAAAAATTTCTGAAAGTTATTACTAAAAGTGATGTGAATTTTAACTTATGAATCAAATTGCCTGTAACAGCTTTTTGTTTGAGTGAAAAATGTCTGATAGTTTCTGACTTTTCATTTAATTATTTAAGTTTAAAAAGCAGATATTTACCTTGTGAAAAGATTTGATAAAATTTTGGTGAAAGATTTGAATGGAATATTCTTCTTCTACCTCCATCATCATGACCAAATTATTTTTTCATTGAAATATTAAACTTAATTATGTACCAGTATTTAAGTTAGCCTCCAGAAAAATGAAAGTATTGCATAGAACTGCATTGAACTTCAAAAATAAGTATATTTAATATTTCTAATATTTGAAACACTATGCTATGATTAGTATATTTTACATTTTATAGTTGTAATAACAGCCTAAATTGATAGCAAAGCATAGTGGTAATGACATGGTATTTTCAGTGTGACTATATTGAGATTCTGTTTTCTGATAATGCTAACTGAATATTTTTGCTAGAGTAGTTATTCAGTGTTTTATTTTGAATCATATGATTAGTAAAAATATGGCCATTTGTAACTTACAGATTTATTATATTCAGAGAATTTATTAGATTTTAACACTTTAAAAACATTATTCAAGAAAATAAAAAATGTAAGTAAAATTGACCAAAATAATATCTAGGAAGAAATTTAAATGTTGGTCATCATGAGAAAAGGAAGAAAGTGAGAGTGTTGGAAAAATAAACTTTTCTTTATAGTTGTTTTTTACTAGCTTTCCAGTAATTTTTGCTATTGGTAGGTGATTTAAGCAGCCAGTTATAAGGGCTTTGCTGGCCTTCATGTTATCTTGCATAACTTGATTCTTTATTCTCCTATATTTGGTTGTATGAAGGGAAGTTTCCCATATATTGCATTATCTGTTAGTGGATTAAATATTTTGGGACTGTATAACTTGAAAATTGATTGACTGCTTTTTAATATTCTTCTCTAAATTGCTCTTGCAATTCCCACTTAAAATGTAGGGTTTGATGGGAAGCGATGGCTCACCAGGTCAACCTGGAGCCCCAGGATCTAAGGTAAAGAAAATGAAATTAATAAGACTGAGGAGTCTATGCAAAATGACCATTGATGTACTTCAGTCAAAGTTTTCACTACAATGATATTATTTTGAATGAAGTCATAGGTGGAAACCAAGCATATAAAACACAGTAACTAAAGCAGCCCTAGGTTAAGCTGGAAAGAGTCCAGGGTCCTCATGACAGCCCTCTGTCCTTACTGGTCACTCCAGAAACAGCCAGAAAACTAAGGAATCCAGTGCTCAAGCCACTATCTAGAGCATCGTAGTGATGAGGGAGGGTAACTTTACCAACTTCCAAGTGCTTTTGGGGTATTTTATTTAGTGGAATATATGTGGAACTTTTATTTGTAAAATGTCTTATAATGAGTTTTATTAGATGTTTCCTCCCTCAGAACTGGGTGTAAGCTGGCATATTCTCTTAACTTCCCCATTTAAAAAAGTAAGGCAAGCTTGACAAATATATTGTGATTTCAGGTGATGCTGTTTTTAAGTTAGAACCGAAATTCTTTGAGTTCCATGGTTCAGCCATTTTCTAGGTGTGCAGAGTCAGGTGCTAAGAGAATTTCCTTTTTTTCTTGGCTTATTAGAGGATCAGATTGGGTACCTTCTTGCTTAAGAAACTATTCTTGACTATTTAATGAGTAGATTCTAGGATAGCTTTCTGAAAGAAAGTGATGGAATCTGCTCTTTTGAAAACATTCATCCTTGAACTAGACCGGGGAAATAGATCCTGGCATACAACACGAGTAGATGGCCTAATCTATTTTACTTTTAATTTCTAAAGTACCTAGAGAAAGAGATAGGATAAAATGTCGTGGGAGTCCAGTGAGTCAGGAAAAGTAGCTGCCCTATTACCAGGGGTGAACTCCGAGGGTCCTTGAAACAATGTGGGTCCCAGCAGTAATACGTGTGCACCTGTCAAATGGACCTTCTCCATCACTCCTCAAGGTCATTTTGTAAGAAAAGGAGAGTATTTGTACACTCCTTAAATAACTGGGATACAGTGGACTCTCCTGTGATTCTGGATGCTCTGATTCTTAAGAGCTGCAGCCTAAGATTTTAATAAGCTTTTTAAAATTAGCCACTTCCCATCATTGGCTCACACTGAGCTGGAGGTCAATTAAATCTGTTGGACTTTCCATAAACGGTTTTAGAGCAATGTATTTGTGGCACCCACCCCTTGGGCAGGTCTGCTGTTATGGCTGGTGAGTCAAGTGATTCTAACATCCCAGTTTGTTTTTAACATAAATTACTATGAAGTGTGACTTCTCTCATCTTGTACAATTTTTAAAATAGATTCAAGATGTTAAAGTAGATTTTTAGCATCTATTTTTGGACCTATTTTGTTTCACATAGACTCAAGATGTTAAAATTATACCTCTAAAATGTAATCTTTTCAGTGAAATGTTTGACCTTCATTTCATGCAGTGTATTTAGCTCAAGTCTTAGGAAGTTTTTCTGCCAAGGACCAGACAGGACATGTTTTGGTCTGAGGGCCATACGGCTTGTGATACAGTCACTCAGCCCTGCTCTTGGAATGTATAAGCAGTCACTATGTGGGTGTACTCATGTTCCTACACAACTTTATTTATAAAAACAGGCATTGAGCTGACTTAGCCCACAGGTCATAGTTTACCTGCCTCTGTATCAGGAGTCCCCAGCCTCTGGGCCTTGGTACCTGCCTGTTAGGAACTGGGCCACACAGCAAGAGGTGAGGGGTGGGGGAGCAATGAAGCTTCATCTGCTGCTCCCCATCACTCCCCATCACTTGCGTTCCCACCTGGACCAACTCCCGCCCAGTCTGTGGAAACCTTGTCTTCCACGGAACCAGTCCCTGATGCCAAGAACTTTGGGGACTGCTGCTCTATATTACCGTATCCCTCTGGTTTGGTCAACTAAAATATTTGGGAGCAATGCCTACAGTATCACCTGATATAAGGTCAAGAGTAGGACAATGAATCTGTTGCAAGCAAGGTAGGTATGATGCTGAGACTCTGTGTAGATCTTTAGAGAACTTCCAATTTCCACTATAATACTTCTTTTTAGAATAGGTGTTGAACCACATGTAAGTCTATTTTACCATACCAGATTCCAGTTTTATAAAATATTATCTAAATGGCATCAAAGTACACTAGCATAGTCATGTAGCTTTCAGCCAGTCCTGTCACCCCTGTGAGTTTCAGCTTAACCATTTGTAAAGTTAGAAATTTAAAGGAACCATGATGCTATGGTATAATCATGCTGTTAATGTGACAAATGCTTTAATTAAGTCCAACTACTGTGTTCATGTGAGTCTCAACATGAGCTGAGAATGAAGGTGGTTCCCTTTACTGATCACTACACCCGTCCTGGCTCTAGGTGGTCATCACCCCCTCTTCCAGGTGTCACACCAACCTCTTTAATTTCAGGATTATGCCAGACATGGGCCGGGTTATGATTTCAGGTGTCAGAGCACATTTGAAAGCCAGAACCTCCTCTGACTCTCCTGATGAGCCAGGAGGCGGGTTGTCTCTTTTTATAACCAATCCTGTTTTCCTATCTTACATACATTGCTCTAACAACTTGGTCTTGCTTTCCAAGTGTCTGTTAGCAAGGACTGTATTGGAATTCTGGAGAAGCATGCAAACTAAAAGTTATCTGATTCATGCTTCTTCCAAAAGTCGCTCAGAAGTGCATTTGAGGCTAATTTTCTTTCCTTCAGTTACATACTGAAAATGAGCTCTACAGAGGAAGTGAAATAGGAAAGGATGATTTCCAGCCTAGAGGATGCTATTAAGATACATGGGTCTGGCCCCTAAGCACAGACCTAACTGATCAGGGCTGGTCCCTAAAGATGTTTTTACTTGGAGCTACCAGCTTCAACCAGGCTCATTGAAGACTTTATAAATATGCAGACTCATTTCCTTGCTTAAAATAGTTTTTCTTAATAAGAAGACCTAACATATAGATTCTATTTTTCAAACAATTGGAAAGGTGAAACTATAAAAATTGTTTAAAATATGTTCCTTTAAATGTCTGTATCAGATATATGGTGACTAAATTGAAAATTTAAAATGATTTTGATGCATTGACAGGGAAATAAAGGAGAACCTGGACTTCAAGGGCTGCCTGGGGCTTCTGGGCTCAAGGTAATTCATTGCGTTTTGATGCATTTGGAAATGTTTTCAAAGTATGAGGTCCTCTCATTTTTTGGTGAGATTAATAGTTGTATTAAGAAAAGATATATGAAATGAAGGATGATCAATTAGCATAAAATTCAGGTACCTGAAAGCCAGTGGTGAATGTAGGCCAATTCCATTTCTGTGTTTTGGATATTTTATCATAGTTTTGGTAATAAAGGCATGACATATACCTTGGTTTTTCTAGAATTGGTAAAGGTTGGTTACTAATGTGAATATCCTCTCTGGTCCAGAGAATATCACTCTCTTCCGTGGCTGAGCATGATATTGTGTGTGTATTTGTCCCCCAGGGTGGTTCTAGTCCTTGGTTGATGATTGATGGGACTTTATTTTCAGTTTGGGAGTCACAAATGCCTTACCAGTTTCCTCCAAACCAAATAGTTGATGTCAGTCATTTTAAATTCTTTCCTAGCCTTTAAAAATCTAGAGTCATATTCAACAACTCACAGTGAGCAAAGAGAACGGAACTTAGTTTCCACAAAAGAGAGTCATTTTTAGTTAATGTGACAAGAGCTTAGGACTAATGGTAAAACACAGCAAAACCAAAATACCATGAAGCATGTTTAAGAGTACATCCTATCTCTCAAAATTTTAACCTAAATGTTGTTGAGATATTCTCATTGTATGCTTTCACACTGTAAGTCTTTTCTTATTTAAGGCATTTAAAAGAAAGGAAATAATACCTATGACATGATAGGGAGTAGAAAATTCAGTTAAGATAACTCACAGAATATTCTTTGCCCTGAAAACAGCTCAAGGATTTATGTTTAAGAAAATAACATTCCAGATATATAAATTAAAAATTGTAAATGTGTATATTTAATAAGAATGTTAACCCCAATATTGTTTATAAAAATGGTGAAAATGAGTGTTTAGCAGTAGGAATTTTATTAAATATGGTCAATCAATACAATTGAATGATGTTCTATAATTTTTAAAAATTTAAAGCATATAATGGTATATTAAAATTCCAATATTAATATATTTTAAAGTAAAAATTTATTTTAAAATTCTGCATACATAGCACATTTTAGTAACTAAGTTGACCATATATTTGTGAGAGGTAGAGGGAAAATATATAACCAAATAAAAATATTGGGTAACAAAATTTTTAATAATTTTATTGCTTCTTTTTATTACCAGTTTTGTAACAATAAGTTTTTTAAAGGAGGATTTATGAGAAAAAGCAATTTCAAGGATGAAGAGAAAACATTAGTAAATGCAAAGAGAGATACCCATGTTTATTATTTTCACTGCTTAATTTTTTATTGTTGAAGTTATAAATATAAGAAAAATACCAAATATTTATGAAGCTTTCAAATATGATATGCTCTCAGAATTTCTCAACTAGAAAAGATAAGATGGAACATAAAACATTTTATTAGGACATCCGTGGACTTTTCATTCTTTGCTAGTTCTGTAATAATAACTATGAATGTCAGTAAAGTTTTTAACTCTCAGTTTTAAGTTTGGGATGTATGTAGAGATACAGGCAGTGGGGCTGTTCACAAGCAGTGGGGTTGCCATGTTCATGCAATTCCTGTGTTATTTAGGGAGAACCGGGAGCGATGGGTCCCCCAGGAGAACCAGGATACCTGGGTTTACCTGGAATTCAAGGGAAAAAGGTACGATTTTTAGGATACGTAATTCACTGTTAATCAGCTGCTGCCATGCAGGTTGTCCTTTCTGGGTGAGTGGCATAGAAGGACCGACGATCCTCTCAGTGGTGAGCTGGCCTACATACTTGGCGCCCATGTGATATGTCCACCGTCACGCTAAGGGCTGCGGCCTCTCTCGTGTTCCTGCGTGGGTACTGTCTGCAGTGTGAGGACCTTGGAAAACATAGATCGGAAAGCATACAGTTAAGTAATACCCTGTGAATTCATATTGTGCCGTAGTCAGTCCAGGCGAGTCAAGAATTTTTTAGGGCAAGTGTGGCCGAGTCCAGGCTCTCTCTGCTCTCCACGTGACAAGTCAGTGAGTCCGGGAGATGAGGTTTGAGGCAAGGAAGAGGCTTTAATCTGGGAGCCAGATGACCAAGAAGGTGCAGGCTAGTGCCCCGAAAGAACCTTCTTGTCAGGGCCTGGTTGCCAGGTTCTTCTGTGGATCAGAGATTGGGGGAGGTGAGGAAACAAAGGAAACAAAGGAAAAAGACTCTTCAGTCTTGCCAGTGTCCTGTGGAGTCACAAGGCTCAGGCAGGGGGAGGTTCTAGTTTCACTTCCTCACAGCCCTTCACAGGTGGCTCAGACCATCTCCCTCAGGCAGGCCAGTGTGTATGCTAACAGTAACAAAAAAGGGTAACAGTCACAGAAGCAGACCCAGTGAAAATTTAAAACTAACCCTGCCAGGTTACTAAAGTATTCATCTTGAGCCACGCTTAACCCAAGTGTGAATATCTTTCCCGAACTGAAGCAAAGGGAAACGATACAAATGACAACCAGAAGGCTTGATCATGACATTCTTGTCTCTGAAACAGTTATATTTCCTAACAGTGCATCTAAAATTAAGTTGAGTTTAAAATATAAGGCTTATATATTCACATAAAATATTTTGGTGAGATAAGAGAGCATTCCATTGGGTTCTCTCTCTATCCCGTTAAGTGAAAGAGCTCTGAGTTGTATTGTATAAGTATTATTGTCGGCTTGAAGGCTTTGAGCAAGAACTTAACTGGCTATTTATCAGAGAAGTCCATACCCTTGAGTTATTATCTAAACATGCAGGTTAAAAGTGACTGTGCCAACTTTTGTTCTATAAAGGGCACAAATTCTTATGTCTCCATCTTTGTGTCCCTTGCTGCTTAAGTTTTGTATCATTTCATTTTTTCTGTCCCTCATGTGTTATCTGCTTGGCCCCCAGGTTATTGTACCCAGAGCCATCCTTTTTGCTCCGAGGAGCGGCAGGCAGTGCTTGCTGACGCAGGGATGGTCCACACAGCAACGATTAAGTGTTGGACTCTTAGCGGATAGTATTTACTTAATACTATTGACTATCGTATTTACTTACTAAATCTATGTGAATATATGTTTGGATTTAGAGAATTTCCTTGTTCAGAAACTTTCCAGTTAAAAAAAAAAATCTGTATTTTATTTGCTGTAAATATAAATCTCTGTGTTTGGATAGCATGGTTTAAGTTCAACTTTGGGCAGACACTTACCTTTTCTGATCTGTATGTTCATTAAAAGAGCAAAGACATTGACCTAGTTGGTTTCAAACATCTCTCCTGGCTGAGAAACTCCAGGAAACAATATTATGGTATATGACTTTTCCCCCAAAAGTTAATTTTTGAAGCATATATTTTCTAAAATATCATTTCTACATTGTTTTATTTCATTGTTTCTTATAAATCTGTGGCTACTGTTAGCTGAATAGTAAGAAGACTTTTCAGTTTGATTTCATAAAACAAGATTTGTCAAGTCTTCTCTTTGTTTAACCTCAGATTGTCATCAATATGGAAAAGTTTTCTTCTTCCTTATAACAAAGAAATTGTAGTAAACATTCTTTTGAATATAAGAGCACAAGAAAGTATTCATTTAGAACATCACTTTGACATGATGTGGTTTTGCTCTCTTCCCAAATATTATGTTAGCTTCTGTATATAAGGCACTCGTGGAATTTGTATGAGACCATGTATTTTTCTTTGCTGAAGAAAAACATGTTTATTTGAAAGGATGCAGAATATATTATATTATGCTGCATATAAAACTGCCTTTTTGCAGGGGGACAAAGGAAATCAAGGTGAAAAGGGCATTCAGGTATGTTACTGGCTTTTTTTTTTTTGGCTTGCAATAAAATCATGACTTTACACTTTATTCTTGTAATATCTGCTCATTTATATACTCTAATGGTGTGTTGGTTTTCACAGATGATTTGACATGACTTATAGCACAAATAATTTGATAAAACACTATTCACACTACATATAAAACATATTCAAACTAATAAAAAGAAGAAGAATTTTACCAGAAAATTAGATCAGGCTGAAGAAATCTAGGGTGATTTAGAAGGACATTTGGTTTTGGGTATCTTAGCAAAAAAGGTGAAAAGGAAAAATGTGCTACAGCTTTGAGAGGGGAGGACAGTTTCACCTCAGTCCAGGTGGCTCTAGAAGAGATTTTTTCCTTAACTGATCGCTGATCCATGAATAAGATGCTGCTGGCCAAATCAGTGATGCACTGATCAGGAATAAACTATATCTGTTGGCCTTTCAATCTTTTACATTCTAGAAATATATAAGATTTTTCCAACCAAAATTATAAATCTGGACAGACAGTGTTTTCAGCAATGTTTTTAAGATTACAAAGCTTCACAATAGCAGTTGAATTTTGCGACATAAAATAAGCTTCACATAAAAACAAAGACATTACAAAATTTCCCAGAATTTTCAAAACTCTGGAATATCTGGAGGCATACCAGAAGATTTTAGAATTTCAGAATAAAAATCTGCTAGGGTCACAGTCTCAATGTGTTTCAGACAATGAAAGTTGAATTAAGCCCCTTCTCTGCAATCCACCACCCTGGTCATTTCTTGTTATGGGTCGAGGGTGACTGAAGCATCATTCTGATTGGTCTTAAGTCCAGTCACCCTTTCCCTCAACAACAAGAAACATGTAAGTTGTGTAAGTTGAAGGTGTAAAAGGTGTTGGTCTGATCCATGTATATACTGCAGTATAATTACTACACCTTTATCATGTCACATTAGTATGTTTTTGTTTTGAGAGCAGTTAAGATTTAGTGTCTTAGCCACTTTAAAGTTTGGAATTTAACTGCCTATTTAAGATAGTAATTTGCTAGCTTCTGCCCCACACAGTAAGCAACTTGATGGCAGCATGAGGACACTTTACAGGGTCCTCCCAGCAAATAGGGCCCCTGGGTATTCATGGATGTAAGTAAATGAAAACAAAACTGCTATTCAGGAGTGATTTAAAACTTTAGCCACTAGTTCTTTAACTGATTGTATATCTAGGTGTATGTTTTACTAGACTATATTAATTACCCTTTCAACATAGGGATGGAATAGTGGTGTTTCAGGGTCTGGCCCAATGTCTTATACAAGATGGATGTCTTAGACAAAATATTAATTGAATGGACAGATGTATTTGTATCTTTATTACATATTCTCTATTTGTCCCAATTAAAAGATCTTCATTCAATATGTTTTTTACAGTGTAAATGTAAAACTGTCTTTTAAATTTAAAATGTCTTTAAAGTGGCCCTCACATGTGCATAATCCACATCAAACATAATGCCATTGAAATAAAGAAAATGACCACAGTCACTGGACTTTTAAACAGTTTTCATGCTGTGAACATGGACTCCACAGAAAACCGTCAATTGTCTAAAATGTTCTATTTACATGTTCCCCAAAGTCAGTAGTTTGTTCCTTGTCTCCATCAATTTTAACTCTAAGGTTAGGTTGACTTTCCTCTCACTTCTTTTTTTCTCTTCTCTTGCATCATTTTGCATATTTGCAGCACTGCTTTTGTGACCCTTGTTCTAGACAACAGCAAAGTACATAGTATGCATTGTATGTGTGAATGCATCATGTATGTATAAACTAATAAATGCCATTTATTCAATTTTAAAGGGTCAAAAGGGAGAAAATGGAAGACCAGGGATTCCAGGATCACAGGTATTTTTTTTTAATGGGAAATGAATTAATGAGTCACATAACTGAACAAGACTGAGAGTTACTTGCAAATAAAAATGAGTGAGGAGAAGGGAAGACGTAGTGTGCATTCTAAGTGCGCAGGGATGAGAATCCTCGTGGTGATGGTGATCAGGGCTTGCTTTAATTGTTTGATTTATATTTTTATTTTCCCACACTGGTAATGTCCGTGCCTGTGAACCTGGATTTTAAATACTTATGTCTGACCAAGTAAATGACTAAAGGTCATGGCTGCCCTGGTGGTCCCGTGGTTAGGACTTGGCCTTCTAGGGAAGGAGGTACAGTTTCAATCCCTTGTTGGGGAGCTGAGATCGCTCATGCCTCTCGGCCAAAAATCCAAAATGCAGAAACAGGAGCAATGTTATAATACATTCAATAAAGACTTTAAAAACGGTCCACATTTTAAAAAATGTCTGAAGGCAGACAGTTCCACCTGTTTCTTGGAGTAGTAATGGCCCAAGGCAGCTATTCATAGCAGCATCTCTGTACCTGTCATGGAGTTTTTATTTTCTTAAAAATGTGAGCAGTTGAGGCCCTGTATACTGAAACAATCAACTTGTTTCCCTCTAGTTTGTTCAAAGATACAATTTGCTACCTTCAGTTAGTTCAGTTCAGTTGCTCAGTTGTGTCCAACTCTTTGCGACCCCATAAGCTGCAGCACGCCAGGCCTCCCTGTCCATTACCAACTCCCAGAGTTTACTCAAACTCATGTCCATTGAGTCGGTGATGTCATCCAATCATCTCATCCTCTGTCGTCCCCTTCTCCTCCTGCCCTCAATCTTTCCCAGCATCATGGGCTTTTCAAATGAGTCAGTTCTTTGCCTCAGGTGGCCAAAGTATTGGAGTTTCAGCTTCAACATCAGTCTTTCCAATGAACACCCAGGACTGATCTCCTTTAGGATGGACTGGTTGGATCTCTTTGCAGTCCAAGGGGCTCTCGAGTCTTCTCCAACACCACAGTTCAAAAGCATCACTTCTTCGGCACTAAGCTTTCTTTATAGTCCAACTCTCATATCCATACATGACCACTGGAAAAAGCTTAGCCTTGACTAGATGGACCTTTGTTGGCAAAATAATGTCTCTGCTTTTTAATATGCTGTCTAGGTTGGTCATAACCTTCCTTCCAAGTAGTAAGTGTCTTTTAATTTCATGGCTGTAATCACCATCTGCAGTGATTTTGAAGCCCAGAAAAATAAAGTCTCTCACTGTTTCTACTGTTGGCCCATCTAGTTGCCATGAAGTGATGGGACCAGATGCTATGATCTTAGTTTTCTAAATGCTGAGCTTTAAGCCAATTTTTTCACTCTCCTTTTTCATTTTCATTCAGAGGCTATTTATTTCCTCTTCACTTTCTGCCGTAAGGGTGGTGTTGTCTGCATATCTGAGGTTATCGATATTTCTCCCAGCAATCTTGATTCCAGCTTATGCTTATTCCAGCTCAGCGTTCCTCATGATGTACTCTGCATATAAGTTAAATAAGCAGGATGATAATACACAGCTTTGACGTACTCCTTTTCCTATTTGGAACCAGTCTGTTGTTCCATGTCCAGTTCTAACTGTTGCTTCCTGACCTGCATACAGGTTTCTCAAGAGGCAGGTCAGGTGGTCTGCTATTCCCATCTCTTTCAGAATTTTCGACAGTTTACTGTGATCCACACAGTCAACGGCTTTGGCATAGTCAATAAAGCAGAAATAGATGTTTTTCTGGAATTCTCTTGCTTTTTCGATGATCCAGCTACCTTACAGATGTGTTAATCCTATCTCTGGGGAACTGTGTCATGGAATAGATACATAATACATGCTTTTCTCCTTTTTTAAGAAAACTTTTAATCGGAGTACAGTTGCTTTACAGTGTTATGTTGGTTTCTGCTGCATGACAATGTGAACCAGCCATAAACACACATATATCCCCTCCCTCCCAGCCGCATCCCGTGTCTCTAGGCTGAGCTCCACAGGCAGCTTCCCACCAGCTATCTATCTCACGCATAATAACCTGTGTCTTTCATTGCTACCTTCTTCTTCTTTGACCAAACCCCTCATGAAGCCATGTTTCTGTGAGATTGTCACGTGGTGTGTAGGTTCAGTCAGAGCCAAACTGGACAAATAAAATCATCCAACTGATTAGGGAGTGTGGGCGTCAGACAGATTCCATAACTTCACTGACCCTGGTGGTAGGGGGATGAAGCGGTGAGGTGACAGCTCCAAGGACAGGGTTTCTGGGTCCCTCACTTGGAGGAATGGGAGAGGCCCTGGCATGGGAAGGCATGTCTTTGCAAGTGCCTGGCCCCAGGCGTGTCTTAGATGGAAGGTGAGGACTGGGTGTTGAGAAATTGACAACCTAGACGCTGAGCTTCAGAGCAAGCGTCACTGAGAGCATACAGGGACTGAGTCCGCCGGTGTGCAGGGACGGTCAGTAAGAAAGGTCTCTTCAGTTCGGGCCCCCTGGCTCCATAGTAAACCCCCGGGTGGCAGGCAGCTCTGTCCCTGCTCCTTGCCGCCCTGCTCTGTGTCACCAGGTTAACCACACAGCATCTGTGCACAGCTCTTCTCACAGGAGAGCCTCACCTCTTCTTCCGTCGGCCTACACAACCCCGGCCGTTCCCCTGACGTTTCTAGTCACAGGAACTCTGACAGGAGGCTATTTCCTTTGGATTCTGAGTGCACAATTTGGCTAGCTCGCTGGTTGAAAGAGGACACTCGTGGCCAGGTTCCCTCGACATGTTCTTTTTTTTTCTTCTCATTTCTCAAGAGAAAAAGCAAGTCTGCTCCCCCAAGGCAGGATTTGGGTTTCTGGAAAGCCTCTGTCCTGGGTGTGTTGGAAGCTGCATTTCCGCCACCATGACCTGAGTCTGCAGGGAGAATGGTGGGGCAGAGGGGTCAGCACAGCTGTGGCCTCTCAGCTGCGGAGCAGTTATCCCAACCCGTCTAAGTAAACAAAGCCCTAAATTACCTGTCACCCTACCAAGTGCTGCACGTGTACAATTTGAGTTTTTTGGCCTTCTTGTTGTGAATGGGGTCCAAGCAAATGTTTCTCTCACAAGATCATCTAAGTGGATTCTCAGCTGACAGCTGTTTTCAGTTTCAGATCTAATTTGGTTCTAGTCCTGGGAGCTTTTATCTTTTTATCTTTATCTTTCTCCTTACCTGGATCCAATTGGAGGGTTCTATCTGGTCAGGGACATCTCTGCATTTCTTCAGAAACCTCTATATTTAAAGAATGACTTGACAAAGAGTATTTTACTCACTGATCGATTTTTATATGAAAACTAAAACTTAGTGTCTTTATGCTCATGGATTGAGAATCTCCCTTTCTCTATGCCAAACATTGATTTTTACCTAGTCTTTATCTTCTGTCTCATTTGGATCTTCATGTTGAAGGAACCTAGAAATAAATCAACATAAATCTTCAATCTTCATTGTTATACCCAGAATTCTATATTGAAATGCTTGTTGTACACTGAATATCATATTGAAATGTTATACACTGAATTTTACATTGAATTGCAGAACACAAAGTTTTAACTTTAAAGTTGATTAATGATCAACTATATTTCAATGAAAATAATAAAGTTGATTAATGAAATCCCTCCTGTGTATTGTGAAAGCTATACCCTTTGTTCTAAACTAATATTGGGTGATTTTGGAGCCTGAATGTACAATGAATTTCAAAAATAAAAAATCCTAGTGTATTTCCTAAGGGTTCTTATCGTCTCTAAAAAATGTTGTGGGAATGACTGTGTAAAAGATAAGAGGAAAAACTTTAATGGAACCATCCAGATGCATCCCATGGTTGTGATGGTGAGAGAGCTTCAGGTAAAGGTCCCTGGTTTATATCATGGGAAGAAAAAACTGCCATACTGGTCAACATGCCTACGTGCATGCTAAGTTGCATCAGTCCTGTCTGACTCTCCTACGCCTCCTCCATCCATGCGAGTCTTCCGGCAAGAATACTGCAGTGGGTTACCGTGCCTTCTCCAGGGGATCTTCCAACCCAGAGATCAAACCTGCATCTCTTGGGTTTCCTGCATTGGCAGCCAGGTTCTTTAGCACTAGTGCCACTTGAGAAGCCCATGGGACAAAGTTTGTGTTGTTCAGTTGCTAAGTCATGTCTGACTCTTTGCAACCCCATGGACTGCAGCATATCAGGCTTCCCTGTCCTTAACTATACCCCAGAGTTTGCTTAAACTCATGTCCTTTGAGTCGATGATGACATCACACCATCTCACCCTCTGTCGTCCCCTTCTCCCTCTGCCCTCAATCTTTCCCAGCATCAAGGTCTTTTCCAATGAGTCAGTTCTTCACATCAGGTGGCCAAACTATTGGAGTTTCAGCTTCAGCATCAGTCCTTCAATGAACATTCAGGGTTGATCTCCTTTAGGATGGACTGGTTTGATCTCCTTGTAGTCGAAGGGACTCTCAAGAGTCTACTCCAATGCCACAATTCAAAAGCATCCTTTCTTTGGCACTCAGCCTTCTTTATGGTCCAGTTCTTACATTCATACATGACTATTGGGGAAAAAAAACCCATAGCTTTGACTATGTTGGAAAAGTGATATTTCTACTCTTTAGTACACTATGTTTGTCATTGCTTTTCTTTCAAGGAACAAGTGTCTTATAATTTCATGGCTGCAGTCACTATCTGCGGTGATTTTGGAGCCCAAGAAAATAAAGTCTGTCACTGTTTTCATTGTTTCCCCATCTATTTGCCACAAAGTGATGGGACCAGATGCCATGATCTTAGTTTTTGAATATTGAGGTTTAAGCCAGCCTTTTCACTCTCCTCTTTTACCTTCAGAGGCTCTTTAATTTCTCTTCACTTTCTGCCATAAGATGGTGTCATCTGCATATCTGAGGTTATTGCTGTTTCTCCCAGTAGTCTTGATTCTGGTTTTTATTTCATTTAGGCTGGCATTTTGCTTAATGTGCTCTGTATATAAGTTAAATAAGCAGGGTGATGATATATAGCCTTAATATATTCCTTTCCCAGTTTTGAACCAGTCCTTAGTTTCATGTCCAGTTCTAACTATTGCTTCTTGACCTGCTTACAGGTTTCTCAGGAGGCAAGTAAGGTGATCTGGTATTCCTGTTTCTTTAAGAATTTTCCACAAACTTTTGTGACACACACAGTAAAAGGCTTTCATGTAGTCAGTGAAGCAGAAGAAGATGCTTTTCTGGAATTCTGTTGTTTGTTTTCTCTGATCCAGTGGATGTGGACAACTTGATCTCTGGTTCCTTAGCCTTTTTAAAATCCAGCTTGTACATCTGAAAGTTCTTGGGGTTCATGTCCTGTTGAAGCCTGGCTTGGAGGATTTTGAGCATTACCTTGCTAGTGTGTGAGATGAGCACAACTGTGTGGTAGTTTGAGCATTCTTTGGCATTGTCCTTCTTTGAGATTGCAATGAAAACCAACCTTTTCTAGTCCTATGGCCACTACTGAGTTTTCCCAATTTGCTGCCATATTAAGTGCAGCACTTTACAGCATCATCTTTTAGGATTTGAAATAGCTCAGTTGAAATTGAATCATCTCCACTAGCTTTGTTCATAGTAATGCTTCCTAAGGCCCCCTCAACTTCATACTAACATGCTACTTTCCTAATCTCTGAATTACCAGCCATGACTGATTTAATCATAGGACAGTAAGCTTTTATTCCCTATGAATCACTTTTAATGTTATCTTTTCTTTAACCCATCTTCTATCTATAGTACTCAAACAAAATTTAATTTTAAGGATACAAATTTGAAAAAAAATAGAATACTCTTTTAATCACAGAATAAAAGAATAAATTCTTCTTATTTTACTGATTTGAAATTTTTATTGAAGTATAGTTAGCATACAATCATATATAAGGTGTACAATATAGTGATTTGCAATTTTTAAAGGCTATACTCCATTTATAGTTATTATTAAATTTTGGGTATATTCCCTGACTTGAGTTTTAATTTTCCTTAATCTAGTGATATATTTTAAAATAAGAGTAGAGTTTTAAAAGAATTCAGATAGAATGCCATTCTAACCTACGTATTTGACCTGCATCATATGAAAATATTCATATAGAAGAATGAAAGTTATGTAAATTAACCCTTTTATATTATTCATTTAGTATATTTCTTAGTCATTAGTCTCCTTTAAAAAGGTAAAAAAGGTCTCTTGTATATATAATTTTGTCACCATTTCTGTTGCTGTCTTCCAAACCAAAAATTAAACATTGATTAAATATGTCTAAAGGGTACTTGCCACATTGCTAGCACTCTAACTTGCACATTTTTTCCCTATTACTTTTTGAAGGGAATTCAAGGCCATCATGGTGCAAAAGGAGAGGTATGTTCCTTCTTGTGTTATGCTGTCCAGTCCTCACAGCTTAATTTTCAGTACTGTATAAATAAATCTAGCTGTTGACATCACAAACAAGAAATATCCTTCATGTTCTTCAATAGTTCCTTAATAGAGATTTTCAGAATATGTAGGCTCCCTGAATTAGGTATGAAATGGGGCACACTTGTCAATAATATTGATTCCTATTCTAAATTAGGAACTGTTTTTCTGCATATTTTCCAATGAGGAATATTGTGTATTTCTATGCCTACCACTAGAATTTAAGCTCCTTGGGATCAAGACTGTCACATTCACTGATGTATCTGTGGCACTATGCATATTGCCTAATCAATATATATACTAAGTAATAGTTATCTGTAGGGTTGGATGGGTGGTTGATCAGATGGATAAATTGCTGTTTAATATAGTATGAAATTTCCCTCCTGATCAGTTATGGTGTTTCCCAGCAGTTATCTGTATAATTTAGGTATATGTTTGTATATATTCATATATAAATTCTTGAGGACTTTCATGATGCAACTGTACCTCCTAAAATATTTAAATAGAACTTCTGAAGATCTCTTTTGTTTTTAGAGAGGTGAAAAGGGAGAGCCTGGTGTCAGAGGTGCCTTTGGAGCCAAAGGAGAGTCTGGGGTGGATGGTCTGATGGGGCCCCCGGGGCCCCAGGGGCCACCGGGGCAAGCAGGTCCTCCGGGCCCCCCAGGGCTGGATGGGAAACCCGTATGTATTCTGCTTCTTTCACAGTTTTTATGTTTTCATTCTTTGTACTTGGCATGTCCATGTTATAACCCCTAATAATTTGATGCAGGGGAGAGAATTTTCAGAACAGTTCATTCGACAAGTTTGCACTGATGTATTAAGAGGTAAGTCTCAAACATACAGATTTTAATAACTTTCAAATTTCAGAAATAATATAAATATTTTTGTAGAAATTATAAAGGTGTAAGTAAGATAAAGAAGAAAATTAAGGACATTTATCCATATTTGTCTCTCCTAGTAAGTATTTTTATATCTAACTTTTGTAATCTTTTTCATAATTTATCATTATTTCACCATTGATTAAATTTTCTTTTCTGACATAATTCTAGTAATTTTATTCCCCAATACGACACATATAATTTAGCAGTTTCTTTTAGGGAGATACTTTCCCCCCTTATTTGAAGCAATCTCCACGATAAAATTATTGTAAAGAGCAATGGATATTTCCTAGGTAAATTTCTAGAAATGAAGTTAAGCATCTGGAAATTTTGTAACATTTATGAGTGATATTATTAATGTCCATTCACCATTTAAACATAAGGATGGGGGTTTCTTTGCTTTTAAGCCCAGTTACCTGTCTTGCTTCAAAGTGGAAGAATGCAAAGCTGTGACCATTGCCAGTCCCAGCATGGCTCCCCTGGCGTTCCAGGACCACCTGGTCCCATGGGCCCAGAAGGTCCCCGAGGGTTCCCTGGTTTGCCAGGAAGAGATGGTGTTCCTGGATTAATGGGAGCTCCGGGACGCCCAGGTGCCAAAGGATTAAAAGGTACTTAGTTTGTGTGTGTAAGCAAATGAACAACAGAAAAAGATATTTTTTGTATTCACCTCTTAAAGTGATTTAATAGGCAAGAGTTCGTGTTTCTCTTCTTGAAGACAAAAAATTTTTCTGTGCCCACATCTTTAAATAATTTTTCAACTGAGTTAAAGAATAATTATTGTATTTTTTGAAAGCATATCCTAAAGTCAAGAGAAGAAGATCAAGGTTATGAAGCATGTGAACTTGTAAATCAGAAAATGTTGACAGTGAACTTAGAAATTTTGCTTGAGTCCAATAATGTCTTTAAATAGAACATCACAGACTCCATTTCCTTTATTTTGACTTTGGTAACTTCTGTTACTGTAGTCAACATTGTTTTCTATTACAAGAAAAATTAGAGACTTTGCTGGTGGTCTAGTGGTTGAGGCTTAGCCTTCTAGTACAGGGGGTGTAGGTTCAATCCCTGGGCAGTGAACTGCAATCCCTCATGTCTTGGACCAAAAAACTAAAACATTAAAAAATAATAGTGGAGCTATTGTTGTGTCAAATTCAATAAAGATATTAAAAATGGTCCACATTAAAAAAATCTTAAAAAAAAGACAAATTAGGTTTTGCAACCAAACTTTCTAATAGTAGGTCAAATTTACTTCTCTTTGCCTTTGAATGTTTATGTGAAATGTTGGTTGATAATTCTTTCCTTTTAATTGAATATGATTTGAACAATTTAGATGTTTCATCAAAGGAACAGCTATGATTAACAGAAAGGGCTAAATAATTTCAAAATTAATGCCAATAATTTTCCTTTCTTAATATTTAATCTCATTATGTTTCTAGACCACTAATCATTTTTAAAATTGTAGCTTAAAAAGTTCTGTTTCCCATTAGTAATAATAAATAGGTGGTAAGTAATAATAAGTAGGTGAAACTTCTTTTTGAAGATTTATTTTTCTTTAATGTCTATATTAACAGCTTTGAAAGAGACAATCTAGGAGGAAGTGATTTTAGGGAAAAGTAACCTTATTCCCCTCTCTGACACTCTGCAGGCCTCCCTGGACGTAATGGGGCAAAGGGGAGCCAAGGACTTGGGTACCCTGGAGCACAAGGTCCTCCTGGTCCCCCAGGTAAGAACTGGTGATGCTCGTAAGTGCTGCTGAACATTTTGCTTTAGGAAAATCACTGTAGATCTATGTCCAAATATTTGAAATCAAGACTTTTGTTTCCTTTTTTGAGTGATTCACATTCAGCACATTGAGATCTAACTACTAGAAGTTTTATCTTATATTACATTGATGAATCATTCAAGATTCCCTCTCACTTATCATTTAGGTTCTTTAGAAAACCACTCCTTAGAATAGCTCTTATATGGTTCAGATGCTCATGCCTATCTAATGTATATCACTGTCTATATCACTATCTTATCTTTATGATTCTCAGGGATGCAAAATAATGCTGAAATGGACTCAAAAGCCAAACTCTACTAGCTGTGCTAACTTTGCTTTGCCTCAGTTTTTTCATTTGTAAAATAGTGATGAGATGTTATTTCAGATCAGTTCAGTTCAGTTCAGTCGCTCAGTCGTGTCCGACTTTTTGCAACCCCATGGACTGCAGTAAACCAGGCTTCCCTGTCCCTCACCAGCTCCTAGAGTTTATTCAAATTCATGTCCATTGAGTTGGTGATGCCATCCAACCATCTTATCCTCTGTTGTTCCCATCTCCTCCTGCCCTCAATCCTTCCCAGCATCAGGGTCTCTTCCAATGAGTCAGCTCTTCGTATTAGGTGGCCAAAGTATTGGAGCTTCAGCTTCAGCATCAGTCCTTCCAATGAATACTCAGGACTGATCTCCTTTAGGATGGACTGGTTGGATCTCCTTGCAGCCCAAGGGAGTCTCAGGAGTCTTCTTTGGTGCTCAGACTTTGTGATGCAGTTGGATGATTAAATGAGTCAGTATACGTTGTGCTTTCAGACAGCACATGACAGCCAAAGCTGTGTTTTCAATAACTGTGCATCATCATTATTATTTTAGATGTTACTACTTCTTGAGGCTTTTAGGTGGAGCAGATGATTCAATAATCTGTATGCAAAGCATTTTGAACAATATGTAAGTGTTGAATAGACATTTATTAGTAGTAATAGCAGGAATTGTTAGCGATAGAGAGTGCTCCCAAACCACACTGTTCCATCCCCAAACCTAAATATTTCGGGTCACCGACTTTAAAAGGCCAATGGCTTGATTTAATTTTCCCTTCTTTGAGCATGCTAATTGAACTAAATTATGGCTTACAAATCGGTGTGATAATACCTTTGTGTATGGATTACTATGATATTATACTAATGACAATGTAGTTCAATGTGGAAACTATATAGTTACAATGGAAATAGTCATTTTGACTGCAAATATACCACAAAAGTGGCTTCACTAGTTTTTGCTTACTGATATATTACTGGCAAATTTCAAATAATATTGGCAAAAAAGTAAGCAGAACATAAGAAATAGTTTAGCCACAAATTGAAATCTTAAAATTGAAGTTTTTTAAATTGTGAAAATGTGAAATCCACAAATTCAAATCTTAAAATGTTAGCTCTGTGTTTTCGTTAGCTGCATGATTTCTGTAATAACATAGCTTGGCTTAGTTTTGGAAAATTATTTTTGGATAGTTCTTTTCCAAATGGAAGGCATATAGAATTATCAAGAGGATTCCTTCTCTTTCCACTTTGAGTTCAAATATGTAAAATGTTGAAGAGAGTCTTTTCTCCAGTTCACATGTTTTACAGATTCAGCTTTGTCAGCCCCAGAAACAAACTCCTGTGTTCATATGTTGCTAATGCTCCGTCATAGGTCCAGAGGGCCCCCCTGGAATAAGCAAAGAAGGTCCTCCTGGAGACCCAGGCCTCCCGGGCAAAGATGGAGACCATGGAAAACCCGGAATCCAAGGACAGCCAGGCCCCCCGGGCATCTGTGATCCATCGTTGTGTTTTAGTGTCATTGTTGGGAGAGATCCCTTTAGAAAAGGACCAAACTATTAGTTCCTGGTGCCTCATCCAGCAGCCTAGGCACGGTGCTCTTCTTCTGTGGTCTTTGCATCTCAGGAAGATAACAACAGTGATCCCTTGAAAAGAAACTCAAGTACCTCGGTGTTTTTATTATAGTTTTTTCCTTAAGGAAAAATATAGAAAAGGTCACGTATGCTGATTTTAAAGGCTCCTCAGTTCTTCAGAGCTTTTAAATTGGTAGCATTAACTAAATCTCAAGGGTTTCTTATAAGTCCATTCGTTTTAATCAAAGTTGAATATTAAAAAAACCCACCATTGCCTGTCAGCCAGTCAGTTTCAGTCACTGTGAAAAGTTTCACATTCAACCTCCGTGCAGCAGAGTATTTGAGTTCAATTTCTTGTCTGTGTGAATTTCATGTTTCATAGTTCATGCTTCTCCATTAGCTGAAACGTGCATCTGGCCGTGGGAAACGAGAGCAGGGCTGATATTCAGCTTGGGAGCAGACTGTATCACCACCACATGAGCACTCACTGGTGTCTGTGCTTATCAGACAGGGTGACGGACTGTTAGTCGTTCGGTGTTTTGAATATCACCTATGAAAGAGATTAATGTGTTTCTTACTCCATTTGCAAATTCTCAAACGATTCGATGAATGATGATGCTAAGAAAGAGTAACGATTACATTGTGAATGGTTTAAATATGAACCATTAAAAACATTCTGGAGAAAAACGTTCATTAGACCTGGTCAATATGTTCAAAGGAATCCTAAGTCCAGAAACACTAAAAATACTTTCTTCTTCATACCTGCTTGGTAATTGGAATGTCTGTTGCATGCCTTCATTTTCCATTTCATTTATTATATGTGTATGTTCATATATGTTAACTTTTATTGTAGCAAAGCTAATGGGAATCCATGCTCTAGTTGACAGGAAAGGTGACTCCACAGATCCTAGGATGTCTTGATAAATTTTTAGCAGACTTTAAAATATTTTAAACAATCTTTGTGTACTGTACTTAATGCTTTTGTAAGGAATGTAATTTGAGATATTCCATCTTTATCATGCTCTAAATTTGTTACATGCTTGTTATTCAAAGTACAATAAAATTTTGTAAAAGCTTGAATGCAGCATTTTTTTATACTTTTAACTGATTTTGGGTATATTATGCATCTCACATGATCGTTTATTCAGTGAGTATAATTTACTAAATTATTTACCCTATTTTTAAATGGCTGATTCATATGAAATAAGAACTTAGAAACTGGGTTGTGTGCCACTCACCTGGGCAGGTACAGCCCCTGCTTCCTGGCCCAGGAATGGCTGGTGACAAGAGTTTAGCTTAATTGATGATGTGTCCTTCCGTGACTTTGATGAGGGCCTTGGAGGGGACTGAAGCCCATACATGCAGCAGCTGAATCAGCTTAAGGCTGGTTTTGGTGTTCTGTCTCCAGCAAAGCCCCAGGTGTCTGTTAGGCCTGACCAAGCTACTCCCTCTGCTAATTATACCATTTTCTGGGAGACCTGGGGAAGGGGCAGAATGGGAACTTCCTTTGCCCCTGGTTCCTTCAACCAGCTTTGAGCACATGTGATGCTGAAAACTCAGCCTCTGTTTTCCAGTGTTGAATTGAATCTCAGAGACAGAGTTTGGGGTAACATAGAAAAATAGCTTTATTGCTTTGCCAGGCAGAAGGGGACATAGTGGGCTCTTGTCCTTGGAAGCTGTCTGGGAGGGTTTGGTGAGGAGTTTTTATTGCAGTGATTCAAAGGCCGCATTGCTGATACTATTGATCATCTCAACCCCTTCACCTTTTGCCTTCAGTCTTTCTTAGCATCAACTTCTTTTTCAGTGAGTTGGCTCTTTGCAGCAGGTGGCTGAAGTATTGGAGCTTCGGGTTTAGCATCAGTCCTTCCAATGAATATTCAGGGTTGATTTCCTTTAGGATTGATTGATTTGAACTCCTTGCAATATTGATTCCAGCTTTTGATTCATCCAAGGTATTTTGCATGATCCACTCTGCCTAGAAGTTAGATAAGCAGGGTGACAATATACATCCTTGACACACTCCTTTCCCAATTTTGAACAAGTCAGTGGTTCCAAGTCTGATTCTAACTATTGCGTCTTGACTCACATACAGGTTTCTTACCACACAGGTAAGATGGTCTGGCATTCCCATCTCTTCAAGAATTTTCCACAGTTTGTTTTTGACCCACACAGTCAAAGGTTTTCATGTACTAAATGAAGCAGAGGTAGATGTTTTTTCTGGGATTCCCTTGTGTTTTGTCTCTGATCAAAGGAATGTTGGCAGTTTGAAGTTAAAAGACACTTGCTCCTTGGAAGGAAAGCTATGACAAACCTAGATAGCTTGCTAAAAAACAGAGACATCACTTTGCCGACAAAGGTCCCCATAGTCAAAGCTATGATTTTTTCCAGTAGTCATGTACAGATGTGAGAGGTGGACCACAAAGAAGGCTGAGCACTGAAGAACTGATGCTTTCGACTTGTGGTGCTGGAAAAGACTCTAAAGTCCCTTGGACTGTAAAGGGATCAAAATAGTCAATCCTAAAGGAAATCAACCTTGAATATGCATTGGAAGGACTGATGCTAAAGGCCTTTGGCCACCTCAAGGGAAGAGCTGACTCACTGGAAAAGACCCTGGTGCTGGAAACCATTGAAGGCATAAGGAGAAGCAGAAGTCAGAGGATTGTTAGATCACTGATTCAAGGGACAGGAATTTGAGCAAACTCCAGGAGGTCGTGGAGGACAGGAGAGCCTGGTGTGCTGCTGTCCATGGGGTTGCAAACGTCGGATAAGACAAGCAACAAAACCCTGGGGCTAATCATCTTCAGGTATTTTATCTATATTTTATTTCATTAGTTTTATAGACTATATTTTCACCCTTGTTCCTAGAGCTTTACCAGAAAATTATTTTATTTCCATCATAAAGAGACTTTCAGTTGAGATGGAACTGCATAGTACTCCTTTTTCCTATTTTTTTGGTTGAGGTTTTGTTGCTTTACAAAGTTGTGTTGCAGATCATTCCTTCTATTCCCAGTAGAGGGCAGCAAAATACACATGTACAAACACCCACATACACAAAAACAAGCTCTGAAAATTTACTATATTAATCATATAAACTATCGCTGTGTATACTCAGCCTGAACATGGTTTCAGTTTTGTAAATACAGTTAGATTTACATCCTTAAAATAGAATTGTTTCAAAGGAGAAAAGAATCACGAGGTTTTTATAACTTGAAAACTTAAGCCAGAGTGAATGAAGCCACTTATACCTTGATGTCTTTCTGATCTGCTCTATCTTGGTGTGATTTAGTTTATTGAATTAGAGTGCTCTGGCTCAGACCTTTGATGATATCTTCAGAGTGATAGCTATTTTTTCAGGGAGAGTTTGAAGCTCGCTTTTTGGAGTCTTCTATTACAGATCTGTCCCTTCGGCTGCTGTCTTAGCTGTGTCGTGTCTGAGGAAGGCAGAAAACTAGCCTTGTCATTGTGTAGTGATTCCAGTCAAGAGTCAAACCTCACGCCCTCTAATCTGGGATAGCACGTGGTTTAAATTGTCAATGCACAGATGATCAGCTCTGTGGCTAAAACATTAACAACCTAATTGTTGAAGGTTATGAGGCATGATGGGGAAACAGAAAGAAACTCAGTCTGCAGTTTAAAAACAAAAGACCAGCAACAAACCCAGACTTTAGTTAAATTGAGCTGCAAAGGTTTTAACAAAACATTTTCTTCAAAGCTACATAGAAAATTTTCTTTTGCTCCAAATAGCACATTTGAAATAAGCAACGTTACTCCTCCTATGCACTAAGGTATTTCTGAGCCCCACCTTACCCTCCCCTAAAGTAAGTTTTCATGTAAAAGTTTTGAGTAAATAGATTCCAAAAGGACAACAAACCACATACCAACTGGAAAACCAGGCCCCCCCCCCACCATGGAAGAGCCCCAGGGCTCGTACCTAGACTCTCAGTTGCCTAAAAGAATACCCTGATTATCTGTGTAACCAAATAGAATCATGAATTCTATTATGCTTATTGGGGTATAACCACAGGCCTATTGATAATTGTTCACTGTTAACTACCTAGGCTTAAGGCATACGAATCATGGGTTAACTTTGATTGTATCTTTCTTCTTCCTTTGTTCAGACTAGTTTCAAAGAATTTGGGGAGATGGGGTTGAGCACGTACACTTAGGGTATATAAAGTTTCACATAAACTGGTGGGGGTCCTTGGCTGAGAACAACTCTGCCTTGGGCCCGCCGGTGTAATATGATAAACTGCACCCCGCCCCCCCCACTATCTGCATTGTCCTTCTGAGTGAGTTTGTTGTCCGAAACACTTGACTACAACCATCTCAGTGTCCAATTCAAAATAACATTAAATCAAATTGGAAACATGTCTATAGATCTTCCAGAGTGAAATAAATTCAAAGGGAAATTTTGAAATAAGTAATTTTGACCCCCCCCAAAAAAATATTATGTTACAGAGAGTCCTGTGATATGTGATGTTGGATGAATCTGATAACTTCTCTGAATTTTTTTTTTTTTAATCTCTAAAATGAAGTGTTTAAGTTACCATGTTTTGCAATTTTGGCAGTATTAGAATCACCAAGGGAGCTTCAAAAATATTCTCTTGCCAGAGTTCCCCCAAACATTCTGGGGTCACTTTCACTGCCTTGCCTTTGAGGCCTCCGGCCAGATAACATAGCCCTGTGAGAGTGACAGTCCGTAGTTAGGCTTTAGGAAGCTCCTATTGAAGGTATCAAAAGATAAGAGCAGAGATATATGCAAGGGGAACAGGGCTAGAGAGAAAGAAGGCAGACACCAAAGAATCTTGCAGGATTGCAGGGAGGAAATAGCAAGAGGAGGTGTGCATTGCAGATAAGTCACTCTGACTGCACTGAGAAGACAGTATATCAGGCAAGACTGGAAATAGAAAAGCTAATTCAATGCTGTTCCTGTGGCCCTGGGGATAAAAGGATAAGACAGAGGCAGATGAAACAGGGGGAATGACCATCAGCATATTGATGCTGAAAAGTTAGCCTCTGCACACTAGAGCTGAATTGAAATCAAAGACAGATTTGGGTGAAGTAGAAAAGAATAGCATTGTTGCTTTGCCAAGCGAAGAGGGAAACAGCAAAACTATGTGTCCAGACCTGGGGGGATTTGGTGAGCAGTTTTATAGCAATGGTTCAATAGCTGGGATTGCTGATAAGAATCCTGGTATATGCAGGTCCTGATCTTTTCATTTGGCCTCAGGTGATATCTTGTGGGCTTCCCTGGTGGCTCAGATGGTAAAAGAGTCTGCCTATAAAGCGGGAGACCTGGGCTCTGATGAACTTCTATTGTTCTTGAAGCTATTGAACTCTGACTTTCTCTGGAATAAAGTGTGCTTAATTAAATAGTTCAGTTCAGTTGAGTCACTCTTTGTGACCCCATGGAATGCAGCACGCCAGTCCTTCCTGTCCATCGCCAACTCGTGGAGCTTACTCAAAATCATGTCCATCAAGTTGGTGATGCTATCCAACCATCTCATCCTTTGTTGTCCCCTTCTCCTCCCACCTTCAATCTTTTCCAGCATCAGGGTCTTTTCCATGAGTCAGTTCTTCACATCAGGTGGCCGAAGTATTAGAGTTTCAGCTTCAGCATCAGTTCTTCTAATGAATATTCAGGACTGATCTCCTTTAGGATGGACTGGTTGAATCTCCTGGCAGTACATGGGACTCTTAAAAGTCTTCTCCAACACCACAGTTCAAAAGCGTCAATTCTTCGGTGCTCAGCTTTCTTTATGGTCCAACTTTCAAGTCCATACATGACTACTGGAAAAACCATAGCCTCGGCTAGACAGACCTTTGTTGGCAAAGTAATATCTCTGCCTTTTAACATGCTGTCTAGGTTGGTCATAGCTTTTCTTTCAAGGAGCAAGTATCTTTTAATTTCATGGCTACAGTCACCATCTGCGGTGATTTTGGAGCCCCCAAAAGTAAAGTCTGTCACTGTTTCCCCATCTATTTGCCATGAAGTGGTGGGACTAGATGCCATGATCTTAGTTTTCTGAATGTTGAGTTGTAAGCCAACATTTTCACTTTTCTCTTTCACTTTCTCTTTAGTTCTTCTTTGCTTTCTGCCATAAGGGTGGTGTCATCTGCATATCTGATTTTATTGATATTTTTCTGGACAATCTTGTCAATCTTGTGCTTCATCCAGCCCAGCGTTTCTCATGATGTACTCTGCATATAAGTTAAATAAGCAGGGTCACAATATACAGCCTTGACGTACTTCTTACCGATTTGGAACCAGTCTGTTGTTCCATGTCCAGTTCTCACTGGTGCTTCTTGACCTGCATTTAGATTTATCAGGAGACAGGTCAGGTGGTCTGATATTCCCATTTCTTTAAGAATTTTCCACAGTTGTTGTGATCCACAAAATCAAAGGCTTTGGCATAGTCAATAAAGCAGAAGTAGATGTTTTTCTGGAATTCTCTTGTTTGCTGATGATGTGATGGATATCAGCAATTTGATCTCTGGTTCCTCTGCCTTTTTAAAATCCAGCTTGAACATCTGGAAGTTCATGGTTCACATACTGTTGAAACCTGGCTTGGAGAATTTTGAGCAATACTTTCCTAGCATGTGAGATGAGTGCAATTGTGCAGTTGTTTGAACAATCTTTGGCATTGCCTTTCTTTGCAAATGGAATGAAAACCAACCTTTGAAATCCTGTGGCCATAGCTGAGTTTTCCAAATTTGCTGGCATACTGAGTGCAGCACTTTCACAGCATCATCTTTCACATTTTGAAATAACCCAACTGGAATTCTATCACTTCCACTAGCTTTGTTCATAATGATGCTAAGACCCACTTGAATTCACATTCCAGGATGTCTGGCTGTAGGTGAGTGATCACCCATTGTGATTTTCTGGGTCATGATGATCCTTTTTGTGTAGTTCTTCTGTGTATTCTTGCCACTTCTGCTTCTGTTGGGTTCAAACCATTTCTGTCCTTTACTGAGCCTATCTTTGCATGAAATATTCCTTTGGTATCTCTAATTTTCTTGAGTAGATCTCTAGTCTTTCCCATTCTATTGTTTTTCTCTATTTCTTTGCATTGATCACTGAGGAGGCTTTCTTATCTCTCCTTGCTATTCTCTGGAACTCTGCATTCAAATGGGTATATCTTTCCTTTTCTCCTTTGCCTTTCTCTTCTCTTCTTTTCACAGCCTCCTCAGACAGCCATTTTGCCTTTTTGCATTTCTTTTTCTTGGGGATGATCTTGATCACTGCCTCCTGTATGTCACGAACCTCCATCCATAGTTTTCAGGCACTCTGTCTATCAGATCTTATCCTTTGAATCTATTCGTCACTTCCACTGTATATTCATAATGGATTTGATTTAGGTCATATCTGAATGGTCTAGTGGTTTTCCCTACCTTCTTCAATTTCAGTCTGAATTTGGCAATAAGGAGTTCATGATCTGAGCCACAGTCAGCTCCTGGTCTTGTTTTTGCTGACTGTATAGAGCTTCTCCATCTTTGGCTGCAAAGAATATAATCAGTCTGATTTTGGTGCTGACCATCTGGTGACGTCCATGTGTAGAGTCTTCTCTTGTGGTGTTGGAAGAGGGTGTGGCTCTGATCAGTGTGTTCTTTTGGCAAAGCTCTGTTAGCCTTTGCCCCGCTTCATTCTGTACTCCAAGGCCAAATTTGCCTGTTACTCCAGGAATCTCTTGGCTTCCTACTTTTACATTCCATTCCCCTATAATGAAAAGGATGTCTTTTTTGGGTGTTAATTCTAGAAGGTCTTATAGGTTTTCATAGAACCGTTCAATTTCAGCTTCTTCAGCATTACTGCTCTGGACATAGACTTGGATTACTGTGGTATTGAATGGTTTGCCTTGGAAACGAACAGAGACCACTCTGTTGTTTTTGAGATTTCATCCAAGTATTGCATTTCGGACTCTTTTGTTGACTATTAAGTAGTTAACATCTTCCATTTTTTGGAGGTTTTAGTTTCCTTAAAAACTCAATGATATTGCCGTGTGTATCCCTTGAATAGGAACCAAGGCCCTCCGCTAGTCTGCACTATTGTTTCTTGGCTACTCCTCCTTAGTCTCCTCAACCTTCCCTTCCCTGGTTAGCAGCTATTTGAGACTGTCCCTTGAAAATCCGGGAGAGCTATGGAAGCTGTCTCTGTTAGTCACTCAGTCATGTCCAACTCTTTGCAACCACAAGGACTGTAGCCCACCAGACTCCTCTTCCCATGAGGTTCTTCAGGCAAGAATACTAGAATGGGTTGCCATTCCCTTTTTCCAGAGCATCTTCCCCACCCAGGGATCAAACTAGGGTAGATTCTTTGCAGGTATTAAGGTAGAATCATTTCAGGTAGATTCTTTACCATCTGCGCCATCAGAGAAGCCCATGGAGGCTGAATGAAGCTTCAGTTCATACAAACAAAAAACAGGGATCACAGTTAAGTCTTCCAAGCCCAGGAGCCCCACAGAGTCCTGCTCAGTTTTGGTATTAGTCCTACTAAAGTCAAGAATAACACCCAGAATTGAGCCACCATGTCCTCAGGGACCCAGGGGGCTGAGGTCTTATGAGATAGGCTTCCTAGGAATGGCCTTCCATCACATAGCTGTGAGTGAAGCAGAATTCCTGTTTTTAACCCTTGCCACTTTCATGCCAGCAAGACCATGCACCAGTAGCACCTCTGTTACCTTAGCCAACTCTCTTTTTATACTAACTGAACAGGCTTCCTGCAGTCCAGAGTGTGGCTTCTGTGGTCCTTGTCAGCAGTGACAACAGGCAATGCTATACAGTTCCTGGAAGAGTCGATAACATTTGTTCCTGAATAAATCCCTCTGAGTTGACTAAGACTGTGTTTAATCAAACCTCTTTGTTGCTGATAATTGCCACGATTTCTCCTATTTCATCTATTTATTCATTCAACTCATTCATTAAATAACTCCTTGGAAGTAAATTAGTGACTTTCTTCCGTACTTCTAGAGGGACTGGTTTTTTATTATTTGAGTAAAACTTGCTGTAGCTAGCTAATGAAAATGTAATTTTTTTCATTCTCTGTTTTGTGCAAAACAAAATGTGCTATGATGTCTTTGTTACCACCCCCCAAATGCCATATTATTTTAGAGTCAATAGAAAAACAAGACTTTGAAGAATTTTAAGTACTCAGGCTGATTAATGCCTCGAAAACATTGGACACTAGATAGAGAATTAGTCAGTTTGGGGAAAAATTGGGGGAGTGAATAATAGGAAAAAAATAGACATGCTGTTAAGGAAAATCATAATTCCCAATTCCACTTTTTGTGATGTGTAATTTAATATTGTTGCTTTCTAAGGTCATGACCACATTATCTAATTATCAGTGGAATAAAGTGGTTATCTAGTGCCAAATACTACATTCCATAAGACTAACTCCTGATGAGATTAGCAAAGCTTATTGACTGTTAGAGATTCTGGTCTTTTGACATGGGAATTAAAGTAACTACATAACTATTTAGGCATACTATTATCTGATTTCTACACAGGAAAGTGGCAAAGAAATGTTTCTCAAATGTGTGTATTTATATGAAAATCTGCATTAATGCCTATTAAATGAAATTGGTACATAATATTACTCAGGGGAAAGAAAATTCTAAGAGCAAAAACAATTTAAACTGTTTTGTTTTTCTGATTACACAAAAAATCCTTTAAATAAAAATAAACAAATTAAATAACCATCCTCCTCATTTCACAATTTTAAAACTGCCAGAAATCGATCCATATTCTGTCATTTTTTAATCTCCTGCCTTTCTCTATTCTCTTCTTTTCTTCCTGAAAGTCCAAAATATAAACTGAAACTTGATTTTGTTTACTGTATATATTTAGCAAATATAATAGGCTAACTTTAAAAACAACTTCATGAGGCATAATTTACATACAATTGAAATATATCTGTTTTTAAGTATACATTTTGATCAGTCAGTTCACTTGCTCAGTCATGTCTGAATCTGTGCGACCCCATGAACTGCAGCATGCCAGGCCTCCCAGTCCATCACCAATTCCTGGAGTCTACCCAAACCCATGTCCATTGAGTCGGTGATGCCATCCAACCATCTCATCCTCTGGCATCCCCTTCTCCTCCTGCCTTCAATCTTTCCCAGCATAAGGGTCTTTTCCAATGAGTTGGTTCTTCGCATCAGGTGGCCAAAGTATTGGACATTTTGATGGGTTTTGACAAATATACGTGCCCCGTGAAACCATCACAGTTAAGCTACAGAACATTTGTGTCAGCCTCAAAGCGTTTTCTTGAGGCTGTCCCCAGATAATTTACCTCTCTCCCAGCTGCATTTACCCCCAATCTGTTTTCTGACACTATCAGTTGACAGTTTTCTTTCTTAGAGTTCTGTATACATGGAATCATATACCACATACCCTTTTGTTTCTGGCTTCTTTTATTCAGCATAATGTTTTTAAGATTCATCTATGATGCTGGATCTACCAATAGTATGCTTTTTTTTTTTTAACATTTAATATTTATTTATTTGGCTGCAGCAGGTCTTAGTTGCAGCATGCAGAACCTTTAGTTGTGGCAGGCCAAGTCTTAGTTGTGGCATGTGGGGTCTAGTTCCCCGACCAAACATTGAACCTGGGCCCTCTGCATGGTGAGGACGAACTCTTAGCCACTGCTCCACCAGGGAAATCCCTTCAATAGTATCCTTCTGAATGGCTGTATTTCACTTTGATTATTCATTCACCTGTTTATAGATAGTTGGGTTATTATCAGTGTGGGACTGTTCTGAGTAAGTCTGCTACGAATATTCATTTACAAGTCTGGATGGTGATGCTTTCATTTCTCTTAGATATTAGCAGAAGGAAGAAAATTGCCTCTAAAAGAAAGAAGGGAGAGAGAAATATTTGTTTGGAAATAGTGAGTTGGCCAAAAAGTTTTCTCAGATTTTTCCATAAGATGCAGAAAACCTGTGTGAACTTTTTGGCCAGTTGAATACATTCAAAAATTAATTGATGTACCATCCCATTTGTGATTTCAGGAAAAAGCAGGAGAGTTGGTTGACCTTTGGAATGAGGACATTGGGTGTTTCTAATGTGGGTTTGAGCTTCACAACATGGTATTTCAATCCATGTGTGGGGAGAGTGGTGAAAGTCACTTGGATGTGGCGGTGGCTGGAAAGAATGACCTTAGTCCAATGTGGAAGGCCACGGTTCCCTCAATGTTTACAGCCACCAAATGCATCATGTACTGAAGACTCAACCGTATAAGCTTTTCTTTTCAGTTCAAAATTAAATGTTCATGTGTATAGTTTTTGCAAAGAAAAGAGTAGGTTAGAAAGCACTTGTATTTGTTGAAGACAGGCTGTCCAGAACACAGTATGTTTGGGAAGAAAGTGCTATCGCTATCTTTAGAAAGGCTTACTCTACAGAGAAAGCTTGCACCCTATGAACAAAATAAAGTGAGCATTTTAAACTCGTGTTAGAGAAGGAAGCTGAGGGAAATAATTGTTGACTTTGTGAATATCAGGTATCTGGTTAGAAACAGAGAAAATTTCAACACTCTGATCTCTTAATCTCTTAATTTTCAGTTCAACCAATATATTTCCTTCCTTCTTATCTGCTGCCTCACTCTGTGCCCATGTGAAAATAATCTTTAAAAATCCTGCATAAACCTGTCTGTAAGGCAGTCTAAGGCAATATCAATAAATATTTTAGTTTTAATAGTCTTTGAATAGCTGCACATTTCATAGACCTTTCATTTGAACAACAAGAATTTAACACTTATACTGCATTCAAATTACTTTCTTGAAATAATCTTGTTTCCACTGTGACTTTCATTGTATTGTTCTTTCTTAATATGAGGATTAGAGCATATCTGATCATTTTTGTTTGACAAATATTTGGCAAATTTTTGACATTGTAGTACATTTGTTTGAACTTTGAAGCTATCCACTCTGGGGATTACAACTATTTTTTTTTTTAACTTAGATTTTCAAGAATTGAGAGTCTTGGCATATCTTCTGTAGCTCTGTATTCCAACAAATACTCTGGATAATCATGATAGTGAAGGAAGATCATATTTGGAATTAATTTTTACTTTGGCTTTTGCTTTTCCAGAACATGTACTCACAATTCCTCTGAAATGTTTATAATCCCTCAAGTTTTTGAAATGAAACTAAAAGACAGTATGAACAGAGCTTGAAGGCTAGAATAAATGGACCTTTAATTAATGAACTTTCAAAGATGTAAGCATGCCCCTGTATGCTAGTTGTTGTACTATACTACTGTACTTTTCAAGGTACAGTATTGTAAGATTAAACACATTTTATTTATTTTTTATGTTTGTTCTGTATGTATTATTTGTGTGAAAAGTATTATAAACCTATTATAATACAGTACTATACAGTTGATTGTGTTAGTTGGTTACCTAGACTAATTTTGTTGAACTTATGAACATGCTCTCGGAATGGAGCTTGTTTGTATGTTGGGGACTTACTGTACTATTAATTAAAGAAAACCAGACATGTCAAGTTCAGAAATTTTGTACTTTTCTATGGATAGGAAGATGCAAGAGTCTGGGCTCACTGAAGTCATTCCTTTAATATGCACCGAAGCTGTCTGCGGCCAGTATCCTGTGTTCCTACATCTAGGTTTCTTCGAGGTTCACCATCATGGGGAGTGGCTGCGGTCTGATGCCTGCTAAATGGCAGGTGGTCTTTCCTTCCTGAGTTCCCTCAGGACTCATCAGCTCACCATAGTCTGTGGCTGCAATAGCTGATGATGCAACATCTTTGTTTACCAATACGGCAGGTAATATTCCATTCCTCAACATATACTATGAAGATCCCCAGCCCATGGAGCCCGACGAGATGATTGGGGAGATGGGCTGAGGCTACCATTGCAGCTAGGACAGTAGCTGTGCATGCCCTTTGCTGAGCCAAGAAGATCTCTTGCAGTAGCAGATAGGTGCGGAAACTACTTGGATTGTTTCCCAACCGGGTTCAGTTTGAGTATCTGCATTGCCATGGCCTTCAAAAGCATTGCCTCCAAAATAAACAAGACTTGAAGATTTTTAAGGCTGACAGGAGCTTCTTGAGAGGCCAGAGGAGGGGCCAGCTGGGCCCAGCTGCCCTTGGGACCTTCAACTCACACCAGGGCCAGGAGGCAGAGACTAACCAGGTGTGTTTTCCTGGGGCAGCCCACTCCCACTGCTTCCTCTCACCTCTTCTCCCTCTTTTCTCTTTAAAAAATTTTTTATTTGTTTGTTTTTGGCTGTGCTGGGTCTTCACTTCTGAGCACAGGCTTTCTCTAGTTGCAGTATACAGGCTTCTCATTTCAGTGGCTTCCCATGTTGCTGAGTATGGGCTCTATGTGCACAAGCTTCAGTAGTTGGTGGCACTTGGTCTTAGCTGCCTTGTGGCATGTGAAATCTTCCTAGATCAGGGATTGAACCAATGTCCCCTGCATTGCAAGGCAGATTCCCAACCGCTGGACCACCAGGGAAGCCCTGCCTCTTCTCTTTTTTGTTTGTACTGGGGCTGGGTCGGGGGAGAGATTGTGCTTCCAGACAAAATGATTTATCTAGTCATTGACAAAGAAAAGTGGCTCCTATTTCCTTTAAAGAAAGGAGGCAGTGGGGTAAGAAACATCTCAAGAATGTCACAGCATGTCAGCTTCAGCTACTTCATGCTTTGCCCACACGACTGCTCTTCACTGAAAAGCTTTTGGTGTGGAACAGTGGGATGAAGATCATGTCAGTCCTCTGAGGATGAATTCTGATCTTAACTCAAAATATAAAACCACAATACCCAAGAATTTTTGTGTAGCCATTTGTGTATCTGAAGATTTCCAGCATGCTTTGCTTGTGACAAAATCATCCTATTTTTTCCCCCCTTAAAAACAATTTTGGATCTTGTGTCAGAGACCACAAAATCTCCTCAGTCTATTTCTTCCTCTTTCACGAGAGACCCATAAACTCAGAGGAGCCAAGGGGCATGAGATGTTCCATGCTTTTGTGCTCAGATCAAGCCCTTCGTGTCCCTGGTTGAATTTCTAACTCTACTCACCACTTTTGATAATTGCTACTTGAGGGGAAAGGGTTGCAAAAGAAGGACTTGCTCCCATGAAGTGAAATGATGAGTAGCTACAGCAGGAGAACTTTTCTTTTCATTTCTGAAACCATGCAACTTATATTGGAACTTTGTACCCACAGTCTTTTAAATGAGGTCATACACCTAGTCTCAGGACTTAATGAAGCTTAGGTTCTTAATGTCTTATCACAAAAAGAATTCAGTGAGAGACAAAGTAATAGATAAGAAGTGGGTTTGTGTAGAGAGAAACACACTCCACAGACAGCATGTGGGCCATCTCAGAAAGTGAGAGTGGCCCCCAAATATGGCGTGGTTAGTTTTATGGGATAATTTCATAGGCTGATGAGTGGAAGGCCTATGGGGAAGGATTTCCAGGAATTGGGCCACCATCCCCCTTTTGGCCTTTAATGGTTGGTCTCAGAACTGTCATGGCACTACTGGGTTTGTCATTTAGATGCTAATGTATTACAATGTGTGCATACTGTGGCTCATGGTCCACTGAAAGTCAAATCTTCTGCCATCTTGTTGGCTAGGAACTTGTTGGCTCTAAACAATTTCTGTTATATCTCAGGCTATGTCATTCTTTTAAAAGTTGTGCCCTGCCCTCCCTTCCCTCCTGTTTCACATCTGCCTTGAGAGGTAGGGGTCACTCAAGTACACTCAGATGTCAGAGGTTCCTTCCCTGGAAGGGAATTTGTCCCAGCTTCTAGCGTTCTTTGCCATTTCTTTCTCTCTTCTATTTTTAAAAGTGGAATGGGGGACTTCCATGGTTGTCCAGTGGCTAAGACCCTGTGTTCCTACTGCAGGTGGCCTGGGTTCTATTCCTGGTCACGAACTAGATCCCATATACCACAACTCGAAGAGTCTCTATGCTGCAACTAAAGATCCTGCATGCTACAGTGAAGATCAAAGATCCCATGTGCCACAGCCAAGACCAGGCACAGCCACACCAAAGAAAAAAAGTGGAGAATGGAGCCACTGGGAAGTGTAACTGCTTTCTATATTTACAGGCATCTAAAGAACTCTGTCACCATAACGATTTGCTTCTGAACATGTTTGTAACATCAGCCTCCCTGTTCAGAATCATGAGCTTTCTAGTTCTCTTGTACCAAGCTTTCCAGGATGAGTTTTTGACACTTGATGTTTGGCTAAATATTCTGTCCTTATGAAATGTGCAAGTTCAGCAAACTGCTGTTGCTTAAGGCTCTTTTTTTTAAATTTTTTAAAGATATTTAAAATCCAATATCACTTTTATAAACTGTAGTTTTGTTCCATTTTGACTCCTAAGCTGTGCCATGCTCCCCACAGATGACTTTCTGGACCATTGTTCTTTCTGTACCATAATGCTAATAAGGTATCTGTTGTTGCTGTTAAATGTCTCACTAACCAACAATGGAAAGATCTGCTTAGTGGAAGCTTGCTTTGCACCAAGAAGGGATTTATTTGAGGTCAAAGTTCTCAGCAAGGAGTTTTTCAATGGCTCTTGTGTGGGAGAGAAAGTCCCAGACAGAGCTAAATATACACAATTGCCTTCTCATGATTATTTAGTTGGCAGCATCCAGCCAACAACTGAAATTTAGAGACGCTCACTCCCTGTGTGGAATTAGTTGCAAAAATCTTTAGGCTGAATATCTTTGATAGATCAAGGGACCTCCTGATTTTATTATTCTTCTCAATGGAATAGTCTAAAAACATCTAAAATTATGTTTTGCCTCAAGCATACAATTTCATTTTGGGTTTCCTGGCAACATTGTAACTTCAGACAAACCAACTGAAATATGGACCTTCCTTGGGAAGAGTAAATGAAACAAAACTCCTCATCAAGGGCTTAATATAGTAACTAGGTGCTTCATAAAAGCAGGTCTTAGGATCGATTGTACTCTGCATTCAATCACCCTCCTGTGGTTCTGTGTGGCCATGTGACCAAGCACTGGCCCCTGGGATATACTCAGAAGTGACCAGGAATATCTGCAGGTTGTGCTCATATGGGAGGAGAGCTTGCACTCTCAGATCCCTTCCTCTATCCCATTGCTTGGAAGGTGGAAATGGTAGGAAGTCCTCAAACTATGTAGATCAGACCAATCTGCTAGGGCTAGCAGAGCAACAGATGACTAGGTGAAACAGATTCTTCAAACTTGCTTTGGCCAGACTGCTATAAGACAGAAAAATAAACTTTTACCTTAATTTAGAAATCTGTTGTGTATGACTTAATGTATATTCTAATATATGTTAACTACCAAAATATTTGGTTTGTCAACATACAAGTAATACTAATTGTTCTTTTATGTGAACCATACTACTTTTTTTTACATGAAGTACAATAATACATGTGTATACTTTAAATACAAGTACTTATTTTACTTGTGAAGTCAAGTGGGCCTTAGAAAGCATCACTATGAACAAAGCTAGTGGAGGTGATGGAATCCCAGTTGACCTATTTAAAATCCTATAAGATGATGCAGTGAAAGTGCTGCACTCAATATGCCAGCAAATTTGGAAAACAAAGCAGTGGCCACAGGACTGGAAAAGGTCAGTTTTCACTCCAGTCCCAAAGAAAGGCAATGCCAAAGAATGCTCAAACTACTGCGCAATTGCACTCATCTCACTTGCTAGTAAAGTAATGCTCAAAATTCTCCAGGCCAGGCTTCAGCAATACGTGAACTGTGAACTTCCAGATGTTCAAGCTGGTTTTAGAAAAGACAGAGGAACCAAAGATCAAATTGCCAACATCTGCTGGATCACTGAAAAAGCAAGAGAGTTCCAGAAAAACATCTGTTTCTGCTTTACTGACTGTGCCAAAGCCTTTGACTGTGTGGATCACAAAAAAACTGGAAAATTCTGAAAGAGATGGGCATACCAGATCACTTGAACTGCCTCTTGAGGAATGTGTATGTAGGTCAGGTAGCCACAGTTAGAACTGGACATAGAACAACAGACTGGTTCCAAATAGGGAAAGGAGTATGTCAAGGCTATATTATTGTCACTCTGCTTATTTAACTTATATGCAGAGTACATCATGCAAAATGCAAGGCTGGATGAAGGACAAGCTGGAATCAAGATTGCTGGGAGAAATATCAAGGACCTCAGATATGCAGATGACACCATTCATATGGCAGAAAGTGAAGAAGAACTAAAGAGCCTCTTGATGAAAGTGAAAGGAGAGAGTGAAAAAGTTGGCTTAAAACTCAACATTAAGAAAACTAAGATCATGGCATCTGGTCCCATCACTTCATGGGAAATAGATGGGGAAATAGTGGAAACAGTGGCTGACTTTATTTATTTGTTTATTTTTTGGCTCCAAAATCACTGCATATACTTACTGCACCCATGAAATTAAAAGTTGCTTACTTCTTTGAAGGAACCAACCTAGACAACCTAGACAGAATATGACCAACCTAGACAGAATATTAAAAAGTATAGACATTACTTTGTCAACAAAGGTCCATCTAGTCAAGTCTATGGTTTTCCCAGTGGTCAGGTATGGATGTGAGAGTTGGACTATAAAGAAAACTGAATGCCGAAGAATTGATGCTTTTGATCTGTAGTGTTGGAGAAGACTCTTGAGAGTCCCTTGGACTGCAAAGAGATCCAACCAGTCCATCCTAAAGGAGATCAGTCCTGAGTGTTCATTGGAAGGACTGATGTTAAAGCTGAAACTCCAATACTTTGGCCACCTGATGCGAAGAGCTGACTCATCTGAAAAGACCCTGATGCTGGGAAAGATTGAGGGCAGGAGGAGAAGGGGACGACAGAGGGTGAGGTGGTTGGATGGCATCATTGACTCAATGGACATGAGTTTAAGTAAACTCTGGAAGTTAGTGATGGACAGGGAGGCCTAGTGTTGTGCCCAGATCGTGATCTCCACAAATCACCAGGAGGCCACTCACTGATGCAAGTGCAAGAGGGAGTTTATTGCAGACCCGGGTCTGGACCGCACACACACACACCGACGCAGCGGAGTGAGGGCAGCAGCCCCGAGCCGCATGGTATGAAGCTTTTAAGGGAAAAAGGACAAAGGGAAGGTGACCACGAGTGGGGTGACATGCCTCAGTGTCCTGTGATTGGCCAGGACGGGAGGGGAGGTCAGGGGTTTTACGCGTGCTAACTCCTGATAGGTATATTTAACTGCAAACAGTCCCTGATTGGCGTGTTTTATGGCACTTCCCCGGCGCACAGTGATTGGTCGTGTCTAGGATGGTGCCGTGGGGGTGGGGGAACTTAGGTGTTGCCTTCTATCGCAAGATGGTGGCGCCTCCTTTTCTAAGATGGAGTCACTTAGGTTCTACATTCCCCCCTTCTCTAGTCCCAAAGGAGGCCCAATCATGGGCCTTTAATGAGCTCTGTGTCACTGCTCAGCCAAGATGGATGTTAGTGAGAACGATTCTGGGAAGTGGACTGACACGTGGTGTCTCTTTTAGACTTTTTCCAAATTCTTCTGGTCAGTGGTGGCTCATCAGTTCTGTATTTCTTATCAGCATCTCCTGTCATAAAACAACTCATGCAAATGATTACCATGATGCCTGGCCAGGGTGAGTGGTTTTAATCAGTGAGTTTTTCCTAACAATTTTTCCCTGAGAGATTTCATACTCAAGATACATTTTGGGAATTGGGGTGGAGGTCTCTTTCTTCTATAACTTCTTCCTGCTGTGCATGGGCATAGGCTTGCCTAGCAGAGCAGAAGTCGCTCTTTACCTGGTCTAAGTCAAGGTATATATATATATATTTTCCTGAAACCAGCATTTACCCTTGTAATAACAGCAATTTAGTTTGGAACTGCTGGCTCTTCTCAGAGATGAAATAGAAAGGGGCCAAACAGGGGACCTACCAGGATGGTCATCACTGGTCCCCAGAAACAGAAGGCAACATTTGGGGTGAGGGCTGCAGGGTTTGTGACTTGGCTCCAGTTCTGTAGAAGAACTCAAAAGACATTGTTACGCACATTTCTTTGAGTAGGAACCAGGATCCTGTCTCAAGGCTGTACTATCATTTGATTTTTTTTTTTCTTCAGTTTTTGTATTTCTTCCCTTCTCTGATTAGCAATTGTTTGACTCTACCCTTTGAACTCAGGGAAGGTCAAGGAGGCCGAATGAAGCCTATATCTTACAGATAAGAAATGGAAGACACTGAACAGATCTGTACTCCAGAGCCCCACAGAGTCCTGTTCAGTTTTAATTCAGGGAATAGGGCAACTATGACTGTGATAACTTCTTGTCAAATTGGGGCATAGGACTGCCTCAGCTTGGAGAACAGACACTGAATTGGAAGTATTTCGGAGTTCCACGTCCTAGATCTGAGCCTTGTATGATTAAAATCTCAATTTCTTGGTCTGTCATTTTGTTGTAACAGACCCAGTTAGAAGTAGATGGAGGAGGGATATCTGGAATTTTAATAGACAAAATAAATCTCATTTTTTAGACAAATAGGCCTGAAGCCCAGTCTAGACCTGGCACTTCGGGGAGACTTGTAGCCAGGTAGCCAGTTTCCTAGTTTTATAAAAAGTAAGGTTGAAGTCACTAGCTTCCAGCAGACATTGTTTTGAGAATGGTAGCATCTAAGCCTGGCACTACTCAGAAAACTCAAGTGTTTAGCAATATAACGTCTAATCTGGAATTACACCCGTAGTATCACCTAGTTATTTCTCAGGATGTCTGAACCATAGCTACTCTATTTTGACTTTTAATCGTAAAACTTTTCGTAATAGCCAAAGCAGATGTCACCATTAATGATGTCAGTGTTTTTCTAGATATGAGAAGATGCAAGAATTGGAACTCATAAAATCTTCTCTTGAAAAGATCTAACTATCTGAAGGCCTGTTCTGCCAGTTTTTCCCAGAGCACAGAGTGCCTCATTCCTAATTTTCACTCTGAACTCCTCTCAGGGGCGTTGAAAGTCAGCAGTTGCAGTGGCCATGATTTAATCTTTGTAGATGTAGATGACAAGGGTCAGTCTTTCATTGGCAGAGCCCCTTTTTGCTCAAAAACTTGACCATGATGTTGAGGGGGGTATTTCATGACCATTTTATCTCATGGTGCTGAGACTGTCCATTCTCAGGTTTGACAAAGATTCCGTTGACAGGCCACTCAATGTGCTGTTATTGGACTAGGCCATAAAACAATATTCAACATTCTCTGGACCACCTGTCTTACTAGCCTCTTGGTCCAGGAAAATATTTCCTCTTGTTGCTTTTTCTCATATCTAGAGTTACACTGTTACCATCATCGATCTCATATGGGACTATATATTATTTTATTAGAAGCCTCAGACACATATTTGGCAGTGTAAGAAAGGGCAATCTTGTAAAACAGGTGAAATACAAATAACATATCCAGCAGTATTAGTAAAGTCACAGTAAGACCTGGATTAAGAGCTTCCATTAGATGTAGCCCAGTATATATCAGGTCATCTGACTTATTCTGTAGAATCTTTATCTTCCAGGGCAATTATATATTGGCACCACCATCTATAAGGCATATAGTCCAGTTTTCTAGTGTTACTAGACTTATTATCTTTAGTATGATTTAATTATTTTTTGACACAGAGGAGACTTTAAACTTAAATTACCATAACCTAGTGTTATCTATGTAAATCCATCCCATAATTGTGGGAGATTTTTTTTTCTCCTTTGTTGAAACTTTTCTTGTTGCTCTGATTGAGCTTGAGTAATAGAAAAAAGTTCAAATTTATGGCCAGAGTCAGAGCAGGCATTATTAATTGGCCCAGTGAGAGGATCCCAGCTAGTAATATCACAGTGACCTGAATATGACTATAATTTTTTTTTTTAAGTAAGTTTTCTAGGGGCCAACCAGTTAGAGTCTTGTAATAAAGAAATTTACCAAGGTAACCCAGAACTAGACACAGGTAATTGGCCACAAACCCAACAATTGGATTGATTTCTAAAACTAGCATAGGATCAGGCCTATAACAGAAAAGCATTTGATTTATATGCAAAGGTCTAAGAAGTCAAGAAAACATTATAAATGATCATACAAATCAGGTCCAGAATCTTAGGCAAGCTGTCTACCTCTGCTGTCATCTTTTCATCCTGGTGTAGTGTATTTTCTTCTGATAAAAAGTCTTTCCATCCAGGTTGGAGACAGTCCCTTAAATTATGTCTTTTTCTAGTCCTGGTTATAGATCATGAGGCATCTGATCTTCATCCAAAGATAGATTACTGAGATAAGCTTCAGAAACAAACTTAGGGTCTTCTTTAAGAATTCAATTAAATTTTACATTAATATCACACAACAGCAAAGAACTATCTAAGAACTGAGTCTTACTACCTCCATTGGTAGACCTCCATTAACAAACTGGGATTTGACATTTATTGAAACATCATTTTCTCCCTAAAATTACCCTCACTTTAATCAAATATAACCAAATTAAGGCTAGTTTGTTTGCAAAATAGGTCTGTTTCCACTAATTTTGGCCTGATGACTTATATAACCATAATTGATAATAGCCTTTTTATTTTGCTGAAACATTTACAGAGTCTCAGACTGAACTTTTAAAATAAAACAAGGCTGAGAAACTCACACCAAAGGCTTATCACAGACTTTGCCTAACAAATCTAGGTGAATTTTTTCTTTTTTAAGGTCTCAAAATTCCTTGAGATTTTTGTACCTGTTAGTGAGATAACCTTCTTAGCTCATTTGATACGCTTACTGGAAACCTAAGAGTTTCAAATTTCTGAAGAAGTTAGATAGAGAGAAAATATAATTGTATTGTTTATAACGTATAATTTTACCAAATTATTTTTAGAATTAGTTTGACAGGAAGGTTTTCCCTACTCCTGGAAAACACAAGATTATAACCTGTAATTTTTCAGCTAGACAGCATAAAAGTTCATTCTGTCCTTTTGTTAACTTTTGTGAAGTCATCTGGTTTTCCATTAGAATACCAGGGCATATCAGAATGTTAAGAACTCCATATAATTTCTAGAATATCTGTATTAGTAATTTTACCATATATTATAACATGAGTGGATTTATTACTCATTTGATAATATTTTTCATGTAATTTAACCCACCAAATAAACACAATTAGTTTAATATCTCTCTTTGGGATGTTTCAGGGGCCCTCTGAAGCACCCCAAAGTTAGCTAGAGGTTAATGATTTAGAAAGTATTTTTAACAAATATCAAAAGGGTTTATAACAGTCACATAGGATCATATAAGTCACTATGAAACAACAGTTACTCACTAAGCCAAAATTAACAAAAGATTTCAGAGGTAAACATAGAACAAATCACTTCAGAGATAAAGAAACTTAAAATCCATTATCAAAGGTAGTTCAACATCTCAAGAAAACTCATATTTATGCACAAAATTCTTCCCTTGGGGTCCACTTTCCATAAAACATTCGTGTCACTTTCTATACCCATTTCTTTGTTCTCCCATCCTGAAACAGCCACCTGTAAGTCAGACCTACTTCCTTTTCCCTTTATAAAATGTAATTTCACTCCTTATACCTTCTTTACTGAAAACACACATCCTAGTTTCCTTAAGCAACCAAGAACTGACCTTTATATTAGCATTTTATAGACTGGTGAACATAAATACCAGTGATAATTTCTAAAACCCTTGCTTTCTTAGAACATTTTAGGATGGCACCAAACATTATTTACTTATAGTCCCAAATCTCTTTAGTTTCTCTGTGAAAGGAAATTAGCCTTTAGTAGTAAAGTTTCAAAATCTTATTTTATCTGGAAATGACCTAACTATTTAATAGACTTCCAACACTTAGCACACTTAGCACAACCCTTAAAAATTCAAGTTATGCCGATCTGGAGATACTATTTTAGACGGATATTCCTAAAGAATAATCATATAAAAGCTTATATCTCATTTACATTTTTAGAAGTTTTCTCTCTCTTTTTAACTCGAGGTAATTACAATATAATATTTAGCTTATATTAAACCTAGGTACAATGAAAATAGTTTACTTGATGTTAATTTCTTTAAGACATGTCTATATTAGATAGATCAACAAACATTAATATCAGGTACTTTAATACTGAATATTTCCCAGTTCACATGAACCTGAAATTTATTGTTTAATTTATAATTATTTGATTTGTAAGCGCTTATCTTTCTTTAAGCCAATTAAATAGAGCTCATTTACAAATTAACTTTAAAAATTATTACGCAGAAACAAAGACATACCAAAACATATTTAGACAGACACAATGCAAGATCTAGCTTCATTTTCTAAGTTTAGAGGTCAACTTAGAGGTCTCTTGTCTCTTACTGGTCGGGGCACTCTGGCCAGCTGTCTGCGTCAGGAGGAGACCAGGGACAAAAGGGTCCCAGTTGTGGCCGCTGGGTCTGGTCCACTGGCAGGCAGGCCGGCCACTGAGTACCCCCAAGTGATCAGGATGTCAGTCTCAGCGAAGAAGAGGGGGACCCCTTCCAGGGCCCGAAACTGGGTTCTTGTCTAACACTTGGAAATGGATTGTCTGAGGAGACACATGTGCTGACAAAGCAAGAGACTCCATTGGGAAGGGCACCCAGGAGAACTGCTCAGCTGCGTGGCTCACAGTACAGCCACACGGACAGACAGAGAGACAGAACAAACAGTCCTACGGGAGTCCGGAGGCAAAACCGAATGTAGGACGAAAGTGTAATCTGTGATGCGGTGGCAACCCGCGAAGGTCCTCATAAACAAGGGGCACTCACTCCTTTACATCTTTGAAATGTCCTGTTACCAGGTCTAGGGGAGTGGAGGTTGACTGCCAGGAGCTGTCAGGATACCCCCTTGCTCGGATGACAAGGTCATGAGACTAAGAAGGAAACTGCAAAGAGGATTTTCCTTCAGGGCATCCCAAGGCAAGTCCCCTCCTGGTATTCTCAGACCTTATTTACCTCAGAGGATCCAGGAAGATGGATTCCATTCCCTAGGGACAAAGGAGGAATAAGGGACATTTAAATAGATTACTACACCTCCTACTCATTACTGGGAAGTTTACCAAGAATTCTCTGGGGGTCATGGCAAGGCCACCACCAGAAGGGCTCGTACTTGGGTCACCTTTCCACATCCCCACTCCCCCGACCACTCCACGGAGGAGGCTCTCTTCCTTGAAGAAACCAGGCTGGAATGGGACTTAGGAATGCTCATAACTGTGGCCAGCATAGTTGGAGACATTGATTGCTCTAGAATATTATAGACAAAGGAATTCATTATAGTAGTTTTAAGGTTAATAGGGTTTTATTGTTAAAGCAGTGCTGCTAAACTGTCTCTTTGTCCTCTTTTCTCTTTCCTTGTAAGAACCTGAATAGGTTAATAGATTAAAACAGCTTCAAGCTTAAGCCCTTCCTTCTAGCTTCTACATAGTTGCACCTAATAAGAGAAATGTAACCTTTCTACTTAGACTGATGTACTTATCCAAAGTATGCTGGAGACATTCAAATGGTAAACATAATATTGTTATATCTAATTATGCAGACATCCTGCCTTCTGCAAGGAAAATGAGCTTAATGTTAAAGTTGTTGATGGTAGGCAGAAAACAAAAGATTGTAGAAAATAATTGTGATGTAATTGATATGTTTCTTGGATATAGAAACTGTAAACCAACAACAATAAAGAGAGAGACTGCTCCATCACCACATTGACTCAGCTCAGTTCTTCCGCCGACGCCACTCATCCCTCAAGACCCCCGGACCAGCCGGGGCTGGACCCCGGCAGTTGACTGTCCCATAACATCCCTCAAAGTCAAATAGAGACACAGACACAAAAACAAGGATGAACCAAGAGCAAGGATTATCAACCCGGATTGGGTTTGCAGACAAGAGGTGAAAGCAGAAACTGGTGAGGAGTGGTGTCTTGGAAACACCTCAACCGCCTCCTCCAGAAGTAACCTGACGTGAGGGCCAGGCCAAAATCCTTTCCTGGGGGGCCCGGGACATCTCCCTGGACCTGGCAGTCGTGACCCCCCAGCGCGTCAGCCTATAGCCACTTTTGACTGTCACCAGAACGGGACCGTGTCTTGGAATCACCTCAACCGCCTCCTCCTGGATGAGGAGCCCCCTCCAAAAGTAAAGAAATTAGAACCAGAGTAAACTAAGCAGCACAGTCAGACGAATTGAACCGCACAGGACAAACACATAGATACACACTCACCAACCAGTCGAAAGTTCCCTCCTGTTAAGGCATCCTGGTGCTGCGGACATCCCGGAGGAGCCCCCAGATGTTGTGCCCAGATCACGATCTCCACAAATCACCAGGAGGCCACTCACGGATGCAAGTGCAAGAGGGAGTTTATTGCAGACCCAGGTCTGGACCGCACACGCAGACACTGATGCAGCGGAGTGAGGGCAGCAGCCCCGAGCTGCATGGTATGAGGCTTTTAAGGGAAAAGGGACAAAGGAAAGGTGACCACGAGTGGGGTGACATGCCTCAGCGTCCTGTGATTGGCCAGGACGGGAGGGGAGGTCAGGGGTTTTATGCGTGCTAGCTCCTGACAGGTATATTTAACTGCAAACAGTCCCCTGATTGGCATGTTTTATGGCACTTCCCTGGCGCAAGGTGATTGGTCGTGTCTAGGGTGGTGCCTTGGGGGTGGGGGAACTTGGATGTTGCCTTCTATTGAAAGATGGCTGCTCCTCCTTTTCTAAGACAGAGTCACTTAGGCTCTACACTGGCATGCTGCAGTTCACAAGATCACAAAGAGTCTGACACGACTGAGTGACTGAACTGAACTGAATTATTTTATTCACCTTGTATATGACACTTAACACATTTCTGTGTCCACTGTCATAACCACTGCTTGCTATTCATATAGTAACACACACACGTACCCTAAAGTATTACATATATATGCACCCAAAATTTAAATAGCTTATAATCTTACTTTTCTGTATTTGATACTATATGACCCTCATTTGAGTGGATTCAATCCCTGAATTGGGAAGATCCCTTGGAGCAGAATGTGATAACTCACTCCAGTATTCTTGTCTTGAAAATTCCATGGGCAGAGGACCCTGTTTACAAAGGCGGGCTGCAATCCATGGGGTTGCAAAGAGTCGGATATGACTGAGCGACTGCACACGCACATACAATCCTTAAGATAAAGTGTGCAGTTCACTTAAATTACTACAGGTTATAAGCACTTTTGAAATATTGCTTTATTACAGGAAACTGATGTTTTAACACTTTATTGAATTAGAGATTTGTTTTAGCCAAGTTTATATTATATCACTTTTCAATAGTCTCATGCCATTTAGCCACATGATGTGCGCTTGGCAACTTGCCATTTTCCCAACCAGTCATTAGTTCATAATCCCAGGATTTCTGTAGTGAGTAAAGATCAGCCATCCTTGAGAAAGTACACTGTGACAGCGTCACAAGAGGAGACAGGAGCAGGCTGCTGCAGAGGGGCAGTCAGAGAGAGTCAGAGCATATGGAGGAGTGGGTCAGCCATCATTGCCCTTGAAGACGGAGGGCGTTGTGAGCCAAAGAGTGAAGGCGGCCTTTACAGGCCTGGAGTGACTCCTGCTTGAAAGTCAGTAAGGACAAGGGACTTCAGTTCAGCAAGAGCGTGGGAGTTAACTCTGCCAACAACTGAATTCAGCCTTCAAGCGACATCTTATTTTAACCTGCTGAGACCACTGTCAGAATTCCATCCTACTCAACTGAGAGATTATAAAATTGGCATTGCTCTAAGCATCTAAATATGTACTCATTTGTTTTATCAACAAAAGAAAACTGATCCCAGAACAGCTTCCTGGCTCCCCAGTCATGACAGGAGCAGAGATTAGATTATCAATGAAACTTTGGCTCAGGACCATGTCACACTGGGCCAGTCAGATGTGAAAATTCAGCTTTATATTATTCACTATATTTCCTAAGTGTATTATTGGGTTAGATAAACTCAGTAGATTTGCAAAATGACTTGAAGATTGTTATAGACTCAAGTGGCAGATACTGTAATACTCAGTTCAGTTCAGTTGCTCAGTCATGTTCAACTCTGCAACTCCATGAACTACAGCACTCCAGGCCTCCCTGTCCATCACCAACTCTTGGAGGCCACCCAAACCCATGTCCATCGAGTCAGTGATGCCATCCAGCCATCTCATCCTCTGTCATCCCCTTCTCCTCCTGCCCCCAATCCTTCCCAGCATTAGGGTCTTTTCCAATTAGTCAACTCTTTGCATGATGTGGCCAAAGTACTGGAATTTCAGCTTCAATATCAGTCCTTCCAATGAACACCCATGACTGATCTCCTTTAGGATGAACTGGTTGGATCTCCTTGCAGTCCAAGGGACTCTCAAGAGTCTTCTCCAGCACCACATTTCGAAAGCATCAATTCTTCAGTGCTCAGCTTTCTTCACAGTCCAACTCTCACATCCATACATGACTACTGGAAAAAGCGTAGCCTTGACTAGATGGACCTTTGTTGACAAAGTAATGTCTCTGCTTTTAAATATGCTATCTAGGTTGGTCATAACTTTCCTTCCAAGGAGTAAGCATCTTTTAATACTAGTTCCCTACCAAATACAAGCTAAAGAAATATTGCATCCCTGCATTGAGATTATATGCGCTATAGAAAACTAGGAAAATGTATTTGTGGTTATCATTGTCACAGGTGCAATTCCTGTTGTAGTTGGGCCTTGGAGAATAAGTGCTTGAATGCAAGCTTTATCAAGCAGGGATTGTGTTAAAGATGTAGTTGTTTTACCCAAGTAAATTGACACAGCCCCTGATTCTTAATATGGAGCTGTTGATCTGGAAAATACATCTTCCTCCCCCGCATTCCAGTAATTAAACTAGAAAGATTTGATGTTACCCTGTATAGATGGCTGTACCACTTTAGGGCAACATGAATAGGCTCTGGTACCGTGACATCCAGATGTAGTCATTGCTTCTTGATAATAATCATGGTTTCTTAACTCTTCCCTGGTGGCTCAGATGGTAAAGCATCTGCCTACAGTGTGGGAGACCCAGGTTCAATTTCTGGGTTGGGAAGATCCTCTGGAGAAGAAAATGGCATCCCACTCCAGTACTCTTGCCTGAAAGATCCCATGGACGGGCATCAAGGTAGGCTACAGTCCATGGGGTCGCCGACATCGAGAGTCGGAAACGACTAAGCAACTTCACTTTCTTTCTTTCTTTGGGAGAAAACCAGAGAGCCTAAAGGTGATAAATGAAAACGGTGACAATAAACCCTCTGACTGAACTCTGCTCTATTCCATGATCATGTTTTATACCGTGCAGCAAACGCACTAATGAAGTCTGGACTCAGTCCCTGGTATATTCCCAGACTAGCCTATGTGAAGAGCTTTTCCAGTTTTAAATATATGACATTGATATAAAGGGAAGTATTTGAGCTTTCAGAAAGTTTGACACAGCTTTCAATCATATTCTTTTACCTGCAGTTATTAATATTCCATTTCCTAAGAAATCTTAGGAATTTACACCAAAATCTGTTAAACGTTACTATTCCTTGGCACTATTCTGACAGCTCTAAGTTCATTCTTACTCTATAGCAAATTGAGTAAACTTTACTAGATAGTGAAAAATCGCTCAGTCATGTCCAACTCTTTGAGACCCCATACAGTCCGTGGAATTCTCCAGGCCAGAATACTGGAGTGGGTAGCCTTTCCCTTCTCCAGGTGATCTTCCTAATCCAAGGATCGAACCTAGGTCTCCCACATTGCAGGAGGATTCTTTACCAGCTGAGCCACCTGGGAAGCCCAAGAATACTGGAGTGGGTAGCCTATCCCTTCTCCAGTGGATCTTCCTGACCCAGCAATTGAACCAGGGTCTCCTGCATTGCTGGAGGATTCTTTACCAACTGAGCTATCAGGGAAGCTCTTGTAGACCTGTGGCTGATTGACATTGAGGTTTGACAGAAAACAGCAAAATTCTCTAAAGCAATTATTCTTCAATAAAAAGTAAATTAATCAAAAAAAGAGAGAAGCCCTTACTAGATAAGTAAACCTTATTTTATTTCCCCATGACATGTCTTTGTATGCTGTCATCATCCATTTGAAATTACTGTTAATATTTGCTAACATGGTGGTTTCATGGCTCAATGGAGATATTCCTCCACAAAAGCTGGCCAGGATACTGGCACTGCTCAGGGCCTAGGTTTACAGCAATAGCAGCCAGCCCTGATGTCACTGCCCCTTTTTCTCCCATCCCTGCAGCCTCCACCCTGCCTATGCACACCATGAGTCCTGGCCAGCGACCGATTGCAGGCTGAATTTCGTGATACCTTCCATCAGGGATAGGAAAACACTTTGTCCTTGGTGGGATACACACTTGAAATAAGGTAAGCCTTTCCTGACCGCCATACTTCTGAAAGTTTCCTCCTGTCAGACAGGTCCATGTGGACCTTGGATTCTGAAGTGAGCAGCATGAGCAAGGGCTCTGGTGTGGGATTGTGCAGTGCCCAGATCTCGTCTTTGGAGACTACGGCTCTCATCTCCAATGGAACTGGGAAGGACAAATCTAACTCCATACTGGATCCTTTGCTCTTGCCTCTGAATTCTATTGTCTTTTCTACTAGCTAATCACTAGAGGGATATTGCCTATAGCTTGAAGTATACATAATGGCCCATCTCAGGGAATCCTGCCTCCCGGGTAATGAGCCTTAAGATAAAATGCCTTTATTTAGCTCACAGAAAACACCCTGACCAGACCACCTGTGCATGGCTGCAGGTAAGAAGAAATGAATACATCCCTCTGGAGTCTGCCCAGAAACAGAAAATATGTGTAATAACTTATCTTTTTCACTCTACCTCCTCACCTCCTTCTCTTTATTCTATAAAAGAAACTAAGATCCAAGAAATCCCATCTGGGCAAGATGGGTCTTTGGGACTGTGGTGTGTAAACAAAACAGCTTCCGTGACAGGCTACTGGGAGATACAGCAGGCCCTAGTTCCAGCTACCTCCTCCACCCTCACCTCATACCTCCCCCCACAAGCCAGGAAAGTCCCTCGCGCGCCAAAAGATAGACCATCCAGGGCAGATGCGCAATTTAAACTGACCAAACATTGACTGCCAGCTATACCAATGCTGTAACAAAGAACTGCCTGTATAAAAGCAACTGTGATCTGGAGCGTGGGGCTCTTGTCGGATTCCACTTTGTGGATGAGACTTGCGCCCTAGCCCGGCTAGCAATAAACCCCTTTATGCTTTTGCATTGCTGTGTGGACTTGGTCTCTTCAGGGGCTTGGGACCGGGAGTTTGGACTTAACAGGGACACTGGTCCATCATCTTCTCAGTCTACTGGCTTCCCAAATAAAGTCCCTCTGCCTTGCCCCCACAATTCATCTCTCTAATTTATCAGCCAGTCCTGTGGTGAGTAGTGCAAGCTTGGACTTGATAACACAAGTGGCCAGGGTGTTGCTGTAAATAGCTCTCAGCTGAGTTTGTCTGCAGGAATTACCCACGAAGTGCAGCCCAATCCCCCTCCGAAGAGACAGCTTATATGCAAAACCTGGGGACTTTATTCAGGACCCAGCTGACCAAGAAGCTGGCAGGCTAATGCTTCAAAAGAACCATCTTGTCTGGTCCTGGATGCCCTAATATTGATGAGGTTCTTTTATGGATCAGAAGTGGGTGGAAAGTGAGGAAACAAAGTAAAAGGACTATTCAATCATTGCAAATGTCTCCTAGAAAGACAAACCTCAGGCAGGGGGGTGTGTTAGGTTCACTTCCTTATAGTCATTTCAGGGGTGGTTTGAAATGGAATATCTCCTGCCATATCAACAAACATGCCACCCCCAACTGTGAGTTTGGCGTCCCCAAAAGTGTATTTCTGGGCTAAGCTGGTAAGTAGCAGATGAGGGGCCGCCTGCTCTTTGCACACAAAGAATTTAGGAATGTCAGTCCTTCACAGGTGGGCAGGGTCAGGTTAGCTCCCTGAGGCAGGCCATTATGTGTGCCTGTAGTAACAAAAGCAGCAAGATTAGGGTTAAAGTCATAGGGCAGCCCCAGGGTGAATTCAAAATTAACCCTTCCCAGTTACACACACACACCCTCTCCTGGGTGCTGATCTCAACTGTATTTCCTAATAAACTTCCTGCACCAAAGTCTCAAACCAAGGGATTTCCCCAATAACCAGACCTATGGCATCAGGTCAGTACAACAGCTGTATACAGTGTTCTGGGGGAAGTCATGATGGAATGTATAGCATCTAGTCTGAGGCACTTGTTGAGATTTTAATATTCCGTTTTTATTCACTCTGAAGGTGTACATGAGGCATTTTTGATCAGAGACGGATCTCACATTTATTACTTTACCATGAATACAAGTGTGAGTCTCTCTCACTTCAGGGCTTACCCGCGAGGGGATGTGATGAGGGCCAGATGGAGGACCCTTCTTCGTAAGCAGCTGGACACTCCATTGGTGAGAAGAGGGCACTTTGTGCTCACACAGGACACTTGCCTTCCCTTTCCTCTCCTGATGGGGTTAGAGACACCTCTGCTCTGTGCAGAAGGGATGCGGAGGACCCTGTGTTCCCACTGTAACCTTCCGGAATGCATACGCATGTCTCCAGGGCCTTTCTGAACTTTGTATATCTCTCTGACTTTTTATGACCTACAGATGTCTCCAAGGTCGGGGCCTCATTTGCTCTTGAAATGTAAACACATACCTTCAGGATTAGATCAGTCTTCCTGGAATTCTCTCATCATCAGATGCCAGGATCCTAAATTTTCAGCAAAATGTACTTAGGAAGCCCAAACCTTTCAGAGACACAAAAATATTTTCTCTATATTCCACAGAGATCACAGATGCTTTTTAGAAGCAACGATGTTTTCATTAAAAATTTTGTGATGTGACTGGATTGCGTAGTTTCACATTTTGCCTTTTTGAGAGTTGTGAAGATTCTATTTAATGTGAACTACTTAAAATTCAACATAAATTCCTTTCTGCTTAAACTAAACAAAATAGATTCTTTTGCATTTGCAACTGAGAATCTTGGTTGTTGAAGATGCTATTTATATAGTATTATAAAATGCAAGTAAGTCTATTCATTGTTTAAGGAAACAGACATGTTTAGTAAAACTAGAAAAACATATCGAGGAATAATTAACATCAAATTCAGGATTACTTGATAGTTTCTTCAGAGGTTGAATAAAGGAAAATTCTTGACTGGTAAAGAGCACACAGAACTGTAACCATATTGATAATGTTTTATTGATTACAAGATTAAAGGGTATAGAAGTAGTCTCTGCTTTACCATATATATGATATTGCACATATCCAAATACCTGTAGAAAATCTTATAATGCCAAATTTCAGTTGTTATAACAAAGAGCCTCTTAAATGCCACAGTTTAAAGAAAAATTCATGTATTCCTTTCTCACATAAGAATTCTTGCAGAAACAATCCAGGTTGTCGGGGAATCTCTGCTCCACAGAGTCATTCAGGGCCTTATTCCTCCAAGGCTGTATCTTCATTGGCACAGTGCACACTGGGTCACAGTTGTGCACTGAGAAAAGACCATGAACTTCATAGGCTAAAATGGCTCACACTAGAAAGGACAGATGCCCATGGTCAGAACAGGCTGCAAGAGCACCTGGGAAATCTTTCCAGCCAGTGATGATCCCAGCTACAACTTTCTTAAAGTAGAAGAAAGAAGGAATGCATTTTGATGAAAATAAGCCATCTTTTCCAAACAGACTTTTTGAAAACTGTGTGCCAAGAATGATTTAATAAGACATCAATACCTATGGACAATTTTCTTCCTTGCTCAAGAATCTACAGATACTATAGCTTACCATTTAATATTTTTTTAAATTAATTTATTTTTTCTTTTCTTTTTAAAATTTTCTTTACTTTATTGTGTTGGTTTTGCCATACAATGACATGACTCTGCCATGGGTATACATATGTTCCCCTTCCAGAACCCCCCTCCCTCCTCCTTCCTGATTCCCTCTCTCTGGGTCATCCCGGTGCACCAGCCCTGAGCATCAAATCTGGGCTGGTGATTGATTTCACATATGATAATTAACATGTTTCAATGCCATTCTCCCATATCATTCCACCCTTGCCCTCTTCCACAGAGTCCACGAGTCTGTTCTATACATCTGTGTTCCTTTTGCTGTCTCTCATGCAGGGTTCTCATTACCATCTTTCTAAATTCCATATATATGCGTTAGTATACTGTATTGTTGTTTTTCCTTCTGGCTTACTTCACTCTGTATAATAGGCTCCAGTTCCGTCCACTTGAGTAGAACTGATTCAATTGAATCTTTCTTGAGAGGACAAATTCTGCATTTTAGTCAAATAAACTCCAGAGAATATGCCTTTTCTGGCTCTTAGTGGACCCAAGGACTTTACATGGCAAACAACCCACGCAAGCCTCAAGAAGAAAATAGTTGAGAGTGTTTCTCATCCTCCTCACCGGATCTCTTGCCATTATTAACCAATGCTCTTTGTGAGGAAACATGCGGTCTGTCGCACATCTTTTTCTGGTGGGTGTGTTTTAAGTTCACCTTTCAACTGCACATTCTCATGTCTTCTCAAGACAATGAAGATTGTCTCCTTGCTCTGCGTTTGAACTTGTGAAGGTCTTTCCCAAATGAGGAAAAGTTACCTTGGCAACAGTGTGTCTAAATTATTCTCTCCAACTAACTAATCCTGATTCCTATCTATGCTGAAAGAAAAGCAGTCTTTTGCTGGAACAGAATTACAGCCATTTTACAACTCATTTTGTGTATTCAGCGCAGATTTTCTCTTTTAACATTTTTGGTTTCCTTTCTCAATATTAGAACCATTTAAAAAATTAATAATTAAGCTTATTTTTGGCTGCATCAGGTCTCAGCTGGGGCGTCTGGGCTCTTCATTGTGGTGCATAGACTTAGTAGTTGCGGTGCATCAGCCTAGCTGTCTGGCAGCATGTGGGATTTTAGTTTCCAAACCAAGCATCTGACCTGCATCCCTTGCATTGGAGGGAAGATTCTTAACCACTGGACCACCGGGCAACCCTCTAGAATGGTTTTTTAATAAAACAGTTTCTAGGTAGAAAAAATATGCATAAAACTTCCATATACTTTATTCCTTTCCACTATAAAACAACCAGAAAAAAAAGATGGAAGTATAGAGGTTCTGCCCCATCACCCCCATTTTACCTGTAAGTTTTCAGTAGTGTGAGACTTAAGTTGGAGCATAATTTCAAGTTGTGTCAACACAAATCAGTAGACACCTAGGGTTCAGGTTTGATTTAAAACTTCATATTAAGACATCTTGCCATAATCACTACACCCTTTCTTTCCTTTCATATTTTGACTACATTTTTTCTACTTTTAAAGTGGAACATAAACAAAATACTGATGGATCTGTACCTGTGATTAATAAGGTCTTCCAAATATGTTACATGTGGTATATAATCCATAATAGCTAGGGAAATACTTAGGCAGATCTCTAAACTGTGCTCATTGTTTCATGTTGTCATGAGGCTTATTTTTGGAATTTTTCTTGCTACCGCTGTGAAAATAATAAACAATGTATTCTTCTTGAAATACTTTGACACTTTGTTTTTATACCTCCATGTATGGAAGATGATTGTAATGCTACCCACTGAGCAAAAGCCTTAATAGTCTTTTCCATCAGATTTTACAACAATCCTGAATTATATCTCCTCACTCACTTATTTTGAAGGAAAAAAAACAACTTGGGTTATATGTTTACAATGTTTTCATGTTCTCAATACTCTTAAGTGTAGATTTCCTAAAATGTGTGTGTATAATTTACACAGATTTAAAAGATATTTATTTATTTATTTGCTCACTTACTGAGGCTGTGCTGGGTCTTAGCTGAGGCATGTGAAACCTCAGTTGCAGCATGTGGGGTCCAGGTCCCACCAGGGATGGAACCCCTGCACCCTGCATTGGGAGAATGGAGTCTTACCACTGGATCACCAAGGAAGTCCCCTTTTTACAGATTTAAAATGATAAAACTGAAAATAATCTTAGATATAAAATCATCCAACACTGTTGTTTTACAACCACTGAGGGTGAAAAAAAGACATGGGGAAAACCACAGAGCTGACCACCTGTGGGCAATGTTGCTTAGAACAGAGACACTACACATGAAAGACCTCCACCCTCCACCCCCAAACATGCTCCTTCCCAAACCCATCTATGGTAAAACTTGCTAATCAGTATAGAAACCAAGCAGAGCTCTGGGGCTCCAGGACACAGAGGCCTTTCCATGTCCACTGTTTGTTGTTTGTAGACAATAAGCTTCATTTTGGGCTGCCCAGGTGGCACAGCAGTAAAGAATCCATCTTCCAATGCAGCAGATGCAAGAGACATGCATGGGTTTGATTCCTGGATTGGGAAAATCCCCTGGAAAAGGAAATGGCAACCCACTCCAGTATTCTCGCCTGGAAAATTCCATGGACAGAGGAGCCTGGCTGGCTTTTGCTATGGGGTTACAAAGAGTCAGACACGACTGAGTGACTGAGCAGGTACAGGCACACAAGCTTCATTCAGCCTCCATGATCTTCCCTGAGTTCCAAAGGGCAGGTTCCAATAATTGCTAATCAGAGAGGGGAGCAGATTCAGAGACAAGGGAAGAGCAGTCAAGAAACTATAGCGCAGCCTTGGGACAGGGTCCTGGTTCCCCCCCAAGGGATACACAAAAATATTTTTGAACTGTTTTGCAGATACTGAAACTTCCACTCGGTTGTAAAAGTTAACTGTAGTCTGCCCAGAAGCACATAGGCCCCAAAACGATTAGAACCAGAAGGCTGATGATACTGACTCCCATTTACTTCACCATCAACCAATCAGAAAAACGTCCACAAGCTAATCACATCTTCTTTGGACCCTGGCTGTAAAACTTCTCACTACTCGCTCCAGGCTGGGACACACAGTTTCGAGGGCATTAGCCTGCTCTAGCTCCCTTTGTCTGGCAAAGCAGTAAAGCTATTCTTTTCAACTTCACCCAAAACTCTGTCTGAGTTTAATTTGGTGTCGGTGTATAGAGGCTGGATTCAGCATCAGTATTTGTCCTAGTGAATGCAGCTGAGGTCCATAACTCATTCTCCACAAAGTGTCTCAGATGGTTTCTGTTATTTGGAATTAATACTTGAGCTGAAGCCAGAGCTTGTCTAATTCCTTGTCTTTTCTACTGTAGTCTAATATGTTTATATTTGCTACACTGTAGTTTTCCACTGTCATATAAATGGCTTAGGTATTTTGTTTCAGGTTCTATGAATGTTTTCAATAAATCAAACTATTTTTGTTGTATTGTACTATCAGTTCAGTTCAGTCACTCAGTCATGTCTGACTCTTTCCAACCCCATGAATCTCAGCACGCCAGGCCTCCCTGTCCATCACCAACTCCCGGAGTCCACCCAAACCCATAGCCATCGAGTCGGTGATGCCATCCAGCCACCTCATCCTCTGTTGTCCTCTTCTCCTCCCACCCTCAATTTTTGCCAGCATCAGGGTCCTTTCAAATGAGTCAGCTCTTTGCATCAGGTGGCCAAAGTATTGGAGTTTCAGCTTCAACATCAGTCCTTCCAATGAATACCCAGGATTGATCTCTTTTAAGATGGACTGGTTGGATCTCTTTGCAGTCCATGGGACTCTCAAGAGTCTTCTCCAACACCACAGATAAAAAGCATCAATTCTTCAGAGCTCAGCTTTATTTATAGTCCAACTCTCACATCCATACATGACTACTGGAAAAACCATAGACTTGACTAGATGGATCTTTGTTGACAAAGTAATGTCTCTGCTTTTAAATATGCTATCTAGGTTGGCCATAACTTTCATTTCAAGAAGGAAGTGTCTTTTAATTTCATGGCTGAAATCACCATCTGCAGTGATTTTGGAGCCCCCCAAAATAAAGTCTGACACTGTTTTCACTGTTTTCCAATCTATTTCCCATGAAGTGATGGGACCAGATGACATGATCTTAGTTTTCTGAATGTTGAGCTTTAAGCCAACTTTTTCATTTTCCTCTTTCACTTTCATCAAGAGGCTCTGTAGTTCTTCTTCACTTTCTGCCATAAGGGTGGTGTCATCTGCATATCTGAGGTTATTGATATTTCTCTGGACAATCTTGATTCCAGCTTGTGCTTCTTCCAGCCCAACATTTCTTTTGATGTACTCTGCATATAAGTTAAATTAGAAGAGTGACAATGTACAGCCTTGAGATGCTCCTTTTCCTATTTGAAACCAGTCTGTTCCATATCTTGTTCTAACTGTTGCTTCCTGACCTGTATACAGGTTTCTCAAGAGGCAGATCAGGTGGTCTGGTATGCCCATCTCTTTCAGAATTTTCCACAGTTTACTGTGATCCACAGAGTCCCACTCCCCAAGCACAATTATTTCATTGATAAAAATGGTAATTTTTTCTTAAAGTTCAGCATTCTGCCTCAGAGTTTCTACACCCAAATTATATTACACTTGAATACTGTAAGTGCCCTATATATGAACAAGTTCTGTTCTATGAGTGCATTTGTAAGTTCAATTCAATTTTAAGTCCAAAAAAGTTAGCCTAGGTATCCAGATAACACAATTGGCTATATAGTACTGTACTGTAATAGGTTTATAATACTTTTCACACAAATAATACATTAAAAAAGCACAAAAATAAAAAACATTTTTAATTTTATAGTACAGTACCTTGAAAAGTAAAGTAGCATAGTATAACAACTGGCATATGGGACCTGGCATCAAGTGAACAGTCAAGAAGAGTTACTGACTATAGGAGGAAGGAGAGGAGACAGAGAAATGGTAGAGCTGAAATACTGTCAGAAATAGGAGATGGAGGATAAGCTGCAATTTCATTCACCTGACATTGATAGCACAGGTTCTGTTCTTTGCTGGATTCAGTTCTATCCACCCTTTTGAAAAACTGATCCAGTGATGTCTGGGTAGTAGTTCTTTCTTTCTCATCATGCCAATGCCAGCTATATCACTGTTGCTTTTATGCTTGCTTCTGGACATCTCAGGCTTGAAATAAGACACTTTACTTTGGTTCTGTGTACAGTACTGTACACAAAAGTACTACGACTTGTAGAGGATGCATGCATGTGACAATGTACAACAGAAACATGAACTAACATGATTGGATGTGTGAATGTACATTCACATCTTTGAAAGTTTGCAAGTTGGAAGTTCATATGTAGGGGACTTAATTTATTATTTATTTATTTGCTCTTAAAATAAGTTTGCTTGAAATAACCTTGCTCTTGAAATAAGTTTCACTTCTGGAGTTATTTTAACAACAGATGCCTTAAATAACTGGGTACCCTACAACGTTTAGGCTTCCCTGGTGGTGCAGATGGTAAATAATCTGCCTGCAGTGCAGGAGTTGCTCAGTCACTAAGCTGTGTCCAACTCTTTGCAGCCTCATGGACTGCAACATGACAGGCTTCCCTATCCTTTGCTACCTGAGTTTGCTCAAACTCAAGTCCATTGAGTCAGTAACGTCATCCAACCATCTCATTTTCTGTCATCACCTCGCCCCCTCACTTCTCTTGCCCTCAATCTTTCCCAGCATCAGAGTCGTTTTCAAAGAGTTGGCTCTTTGCATCACATGGCCAAAGTACTGGAGCTTCAGCTTCAGCATCAGTCTTCCAATGAATATTCAGGGCTGATTTCCTTTAGAATTGACCAGTTTGATCTCCCTGCTAATCAAAAGACTCTCAAGAGTCTTCTTTAGCACCACAGTTTGAAAGCATCAATTCTTCAGTGCTAAGCCTTCTTTATGGTCCAACTCTCACATCCGTACATGACTATTGAAAAAACCACAGCTTTCACTATAAGGACCTTCATTGCCAAAGTGATGTCTATGCTTTTTAATACACTGTCTAGGTTTGTCATAACTTTTCTTCAAAGGAGCAAATGTCTTTTATTTTCATGGCTACAGTCATTATCCACAGTGATTTTGGAGCCCAAGAAATAACATTTATCACTATTTCCATTTTCCCCCCATCTATTAGCCATGAAGTGATGGGACCAGATGCCATGATCATAGATTTTTGAATGTTGAGTTTTAAGGCAGTTTTTTCACTCTCCTCTTCCATCTTCATCAAGAGGCTCTTGAGTTCCTATTCACTTTCTGTCATTAAAGTGGTACCAAGTGCATATTTGAGGTTGTTGATATTTCTCCCAGGATTCTTGATTCCAGCTTGTGATTCATTCAGCAATGCAGGAGACCCAGTTTTAATTTGAGAGACCTGGGTTCAATCTCTGGATTGGGAAGATCCTTTAGAGATGGGAAGAGCTACCCACTCTAGTATTCCTGGCTTGAGAATTCCATGGACAGAGGAACCTGGGGGGCTACAGTCCATGGGGTTGCAAAGAGTTGGACACTACTTAGCAACTGAACAACAAAATGTGTTTGCATAAATATGATCTAGTGATTATTAAAGTATATACATGTCCACACACTATAGAAAAATATCCCTGAATGGAAAAATTCTTAATGTCTCCTATTTTCAAAATGTGTTGTATAATCCTAGGTTTCTTGTTTTTGTTTTTGTTTTTTTCCCCAGAATATACTAACATTTGTTGCTCAGTCACTAAGTCATGTTCAACTCTTTGCAGCCCCATGGATTGCAGCTTGCCAGGCTTCCCTGTTGAACCAGAAAAATGTGACAAACAAACAAAACAGGACTTGCCTAAGAAAGGATATCAGGTCAAATTCTACCATAAATCCATACATGAGATTCTTGGTAAGGCATCCTTTTCACAATTAAGGGTATAATTTAGATTTTGGTGGTTACATCTGTGTACAGACTGAGGGGTGAAAAAAGAAGAGGTTTAAATAATTCAGAGTTCACCATTGTTCTTGCTATGTTTTTGGTAGACTTTGCAGAGTTTGATTTCAATGCCAAGAAGAAAGACCACACAGAAAAACAATCTTGCATCTTATTTCAACTTTACAAGTCAGTTTCTCCATCTCTTGTGATAATACATACACATTTAAGACAAGGAAAGTGGCTATTCAAATTTCCATGCTCTCATCACCAACCTAGGAATGTCATGCTAATCGGATTCCAGCCTCTAGCGTTGGAGTTGCTGCTGCCTCCTGGTGTCTTGAATTAACATTGATGTTTTGAGTATCACTTTATACCTCATTGTGAGCCCAGAAAGCTGCTTCTTTTAGAAAGGAAACCGAGGTTCACTTAAAGCCTCATTAGATTGTTGGTGATTTTCCTGTAGTATTAGTAATTGTGTTGATGGATGATGCAGGACTACTTATAAATCATAATAAATAATAATTCAAGCTATACCTTTGCATGTTGCCAACAGATATGCAAATGCTTTAATCTGAGTTTTTCTTGTATCCCATGTCTTTCTTTTCACATGATTTATTCACGATATTCAATGAGAAGGCTTACTATCTTCTATCCTGTTCCTCAGTGCTGTCCTTTTCTGGAGGAGGATGGAGTGGCAGCAATATAGATAAGTAAGCTTCCTCACTTTCATCCTTTCAGTTTTTTTTTTTTTTTTTTAATTTTTTCTTCTTTGTAGTGTCCTAAACAGCTATATCTTCAAAGGAGGTTGGGAGGTTAGGAATACATTCTTTCTAATCTTTTTATTTTACAAATAGAAAAGCAGATTTTTATCACACTTTATTCTTCCTTTAGTTTATATTTCCTGAAAGAAGAAATCTGTGCATTTTTTATACATTCTTTCAAAATTACAAGTAATTTTAATCTTCCTTCACTTCCAGCTGAAACTCTGATTACTGATTGCTTTCTTTAACCACTATCTCATGATTAGGGATGATGTCCTGTATTCTCAAATTTCCACAATGAAACTTCTTGACTATATATATATATATAGTCCACAAGTTTAACTCAGTTCTCTTAATATAAAATGAAGGGCTATATTTATGGGACTAAGAAGTTTGGAAATTATTTTTTTCATACCTGAATTATGATATAAAATTTGTATAGATGAAATGTAGCTTTTTGGCTAAATCTGTAGGAGATTCTTTGAAATTCATCCACTTTGCTATTGCCATTGACAGAGATACAATTATTGACTTGTACCCTCACCAGTCAAAGTATATCATTTCAATCTTTTTTCTAGAGTGGCAGTGGCAATGTGCCATTATCTCTCTTTTCCAATTGTTTATTTCTTGGGAGACATTCTGAATGGCCCAGTTGAGGTCAGGAGATGACCCATGGATTGTGTCCAAAGTACCTGGTGTCTTAGCCCAAATATGTCCTGTGAACACCCACACCTGCAGAGATAAGACGTCCTCAGAGTAGAATGAGGACTGAGTGAACTGAGTACCCCTCCTTGTAATACTATATCTACTGTCCTATAATAAGTTGTTACAGATACAGTGACTTCAAACAACACACATGCACTGTTGCAGTTTCTGTGGATCTCAGAGTCTGGATGTGGCTTCACTGGGTTCTCTGCTTCAGGGTTTCACATGAGGCTGTAGTAAAAGTGCCAGCCAGGTTGAGAGTCTCGTCCAAAGGCTTGACTGAGAAAGAAGAAACTGACTTTTCCTGTGGGTAAGTCACGATTCCTTATCATGTGGCTCTCTCCAATACAGCATCTTATCTACCACAGTATGCAAGGTGGGAAAGCTACAAAGTCTGCTAGCAAGATGGAAATTATCATCTTATTCACCCTGAGCATGAACATGAGTTTCCATCACATTTGGTGAATTTTGTTAGTTAGAAATGAGTCACAGGTTCTGTCTATGCGCAAATGAATAGGATTTCACAGGGCATGAGCACCAGGAGGCAGCGACTGTGGGGAGCGATGCCTACCACCTGCCTTCATAAATACTATCAGTCAACCACTAAGTTATTTGGTTAGCTCAGCAAGGTCCATATATCAGGCACTATTTAATTTATTTATCCCCCCCCTTTTTTTATTTTGTTGGTTTTGCCATACATTGACATGACACCGCCATGGGTTCAGATACGCTCCCCCTCCAGAACCCCCCTCCCTCCTCCCTCCCAACCCCCTCCCCCGGGACACCTCGGTGCACCAGCCCCGAGCATCAGCCCTGGGCTGGCGATTGATTTCACATATGATAGTTAACATGTTTCAATGCCATTCTCCCATATTTTAGTTGACAGAGGATTGAAAAATAAAAAAGGTGAATCCCTGCCACGGCCCTTAGGAAATTTGTAGCTTAGCACATGGGCCAATAGTTTGAAAACAATATAAACATAATAGTTCAGGCCATATATTCCTCAGTTTAAACTTTGTAATTGGTTCATGTTGCTTTGAGGCTAGAATATGATTTCTTGCCTTGGCTCAGCAGAGCCTGTGCCATCTAACTCTTTCTTGCTTTGATATTCTCATTGTATTTCCTCCATTTTTCACTAGGTTCTATCCATCTTAGTTTCTGATAAGTCCTAAGACATGGACATGTTAAAAAACATTTAAAAAATAAAGCTAAAATCTATGTCATTAAATTCTCACCATCAAAACTTCAATCATCCTATGAATGTCTAGCTTGAAACCTTTAAATTTCATATTATGACCACTAAGTAAACTATTTGTCAAAATGTAATCTTTGATAATGAATTGTACTGAATTGCTTTATAGGACTGATAGCTGTATGCTGGCTGATAATTGAAAGCAGTCTTGAAAAGATGAATGTTTCAATTTAAAGTAATAACCTACTAGACTTCAGAGTTCTTAGAACACTCTGGAAGAGTTGGAAGATTCTTATAGATTACATCTACCAATATCTTCAACTTATTGTTTGTTTTTTCCCTCTGCATCACACAATATCTTCTTACTGAGCAACCACAGAAGAAATTATCTCCTTTTCAAGAGAAGCTTCTTTTCACTAATTGTTTTTAGTTCATCTATGGACTCTAATTGTGTAACTGATCAGAATACTGCTTTTGTTTGCCAGAGACACATTTTGAGTCTTAGCCACAACTGAAACCTACATAGTGGCTGAAAAACCTGTGATCTTTCTTGATATGGAGGTCACATTTTGTCATGGCAAAGGGGCTTGCTATAACTCAATGAAATGATTTTGAATTGTTATGCTGGAGAAGACTCTTAGAGTCTTGGAAGACTCTTAGAGTCTAAGAAGAGTCTTCTTCCCTTGGACTCCGAGGTGATCAAACTAGTCAATCCTAAAAGACATGAACTCTGAATGCTCATTGGAAGGACTGATGCTGAAGCTGAAGCTGTAATACTTTGGCTACCTGATGGGAAGAGTCAACTCATTAAAAAATACCCTGGTGGTAGAAAAGATTGAAGGCAAAAGGAGAAGAGGGAGACTGAGGATGAGATTATTAGATAGCATCACCAACTCAACAGACACGAGTTTGAGCAAACTCCAGGAGATAGTGAAGGACAGGGAAGCCTGGTATGCTGCAAAAGATCAGACATGACTTAGCGACTGAACAGCAAAAACACCTCTTTTTATGTAAATTGCTTTGTCTTCATCTTAACAGTTCAGCTAAGTCAATATAATATTCCTGCATTATAAAAGCCCGTTTTTCCTTTCTAGTCCTTTTCCTCTCTAGTTTAAAGTTCCCCAGAGTATTATCTACCTAAGGTTCTAAAAGATTTGGGGTGACACACCTTGTCTCTCCATTTTTTTTTTTTTTTTTGCTTTGTTGTTGTTACTTTGATGTGAAGCTCCTTCCTTGGTGAACAGATTGTAAAGAATCTGCCCACGACCGCAGGGAAACCCGGATTCAATTCCTGGTTGGGAAGATCTCCTAGAGAAGGAAATGGCAACCCACTCTAGTACTTTTGCCTGGAGAATCCCATGGACAGAGGGGCCTGGTGAGATATAGTCCACGGCATGGCAAAGAGCTGGACACAACTGAGCGACCAGCACTTTCACTTCTAACATGAAGAGTTTGACTCAACAGTTATGAATGGGTAAGTAGAGATCTCTCTCTCCACTCTCCCTTCCATACCTCCCTCTGTTCTCTTCAATTTCCTCCTCCACCATCTATTAGATATATAATATTTTTGTAATACCTACAGTCAAGGTAGAGTACATAAACTTTGAACAAAACCCCCTCAAGTTCTATTAGAAAGTCTATAAAGAAGCTGGTAAATTATACATTTACTTGTTGCTCTCTTCTTTCTCTGTATAGTCACCCATGTCACTTGGGGTGTTTTACTGTTTTATAGATGTCTCCTAGTATAATAGGGAAAAATACAGCTGACCTCATGTTGGATCTGTTTCTTTTACTTTAACCTTTGTGCTCTGCTGTCTGTCATGCTGGCTGTACACCTTTTGTAAAAGATTGGTGCCTATAGCCTGAAATATACAGGATAGACTGTTCTCAAGGCTCTGATCCTTAAAGGTATCACACCTTCTCATTCATACAGAGTTAAAACATTGCAGAACAAAGAATATTGTTGCTATTGTTCAGTCACTAAGTGTGATTGGACTAAGTGTCCAACTCTTTGCAACCCCATGGACTGCAGCACACCAGGCTTCCCTGTCCTTTACCATCTCCCAGAGTTCACTCAAATTCGTGTCCATTGAGAGGTGATGAATCCTCTGTCATCTCCTTCTCCTTTTGTCCTCATCCTCTGTCATCTCCTTCTCCTTTTGTCCTCAATTTTTCCCAGCATCAGGTCTTTTCCAATGAATTGGCTCTTTTGCATTGGGTGACCACAATATTGGAGTTTCAGCTTCAGCATCAGTCCTTCCAATGAATATTCAGGACTGATTTCCTTTAGGATTGACTGGCTTGATCTCCTTGATATTCAAGAGACTCTCAAGAATCTTCTTCAGCAACTCAGTTTAAAACTATCGATTCTTTGGTGCTCAGCCTTCTTTATGGTCCAATTCTCACATCCATCCATGACCACTAGAAAAATCATAGCTTTGACTAGACATTACTTTGTCTAAAGTAATGTCTCTTCTTTTTAATACACTGTCTAGGTTGGTCATAGCTTTTCTTCCAAGGAGCAAGTGTCTTTTATTTTCATGGCTTCAGTCACCATCCATAGTGATTTTGGAGCCCAGGAAATAAAATTTGTCACTATTTCCATGTTTCCCCCATATATTTGCCATGAAGGGATGGGACCAGATGCCATGATCATAGATTTTCGAATGTTGAGTTTTAAGAATAACATTTGTCTTGTTTGAGATTTACTGGAACCTCATGACCTGACCTATAGGGACAGCTCAAGAATAAAAGATTCTGGCAACAAGAAGTTTGCAACAACCAGTCACACCCTTCCTGTTTTGGTATAAAATAAGCTGGAATTCTAACTCAGGGAAGATGGTTCTCTTAGAGATTAGTCTACCATTTTCTATATCTACTGACTTTCCTTATAAAGTTGCTATTCCTTGCCCCAACAGCTGATCTCCCAGTTGGTCTGGATTGAGGTGAGCAGAATGAGTTTAAACTTGGTAACACTGGTATTGGATTTCCCTGGTGGTTCAGATGGTAAAGAATCTGCCTGCATTATGGGAGACCCAGGTTCAATCCTTGGCTTAGAAAGATCCCCTGGAGAAAAAGGAATGGCTACCCACTCCATCACTGGTGTAGGAGGAGGGAGGAGGAAAAGAGCAGGGCAGAAAGAATGGCTTCATAATTAGTCCGAGGATATAGCCATTCTGAGTGAGATACATAGGGAGCAGCATATCCAGTCAAGTGAGGACTGATTTGGAAATGGATTTAGCTACTCACCTCTCAGGGACTTGGATTTTCCTTCTGCTATTTGGAGAGGATCACTTTCTGGGTGAGCCAAGCTGAGCCCAAAAGAACACAGCTCCCCTGGTTCTTCTGAAAGTGTTTAGATTTATTTCTCTGGGGTGGCCCCCATGAGTCCTGTTTCATTCCAACAAATCTTACTGTTTTCAGTTAGGGATGAATATGTTACCATATAACACCCAAAGAAAACTGGCAGAATTTGTGATGATATCTTTGAGAGCCATCTCACCATAAAATAAATTGGAAACATAGGGCCTGTTGTATGTTTAGATATACAGAGAATTGTATGGGATTACCTAATGGAATCATTTTGAAACCAAGGTCAGAGTGTCACAGAATTAAAATATCTCAGTTTCACCTAAGTTTATGGGAAACCACCAGAGAAGGTCCATTTAAGATGAACAAGCTGTCGTACAGACTTCCACTTTGACTGTTGGCATTTATTTATTGAAAACATCAATCCATTCCCACTTAAACATGATTTGCTTACTTATTAAGTCAATTAATTTAACAAATATTTATCATGTGCTAAGTGTGTGACATTGCTTAGGATAGAAAGATTGATAAGATGTGACACTTGCCTCGAGGAGTTTGTAGATGGTTGAGACTATTCATCTCTAAGGAAGCTGGTTCCCCTCCTTACCCACCTTCATGGGAGGAGTAGAGAAAGATAATGATTAAACAAGATTTAATGCTTAAATAGTCCACTCATATGATCATACTGTTTCATTTTCTCAAGACCATGCATTTCTGAACCTACCTACTCTACTGCAGTTTCCTCCTGGTCTCTCCTTGAGACCTACTCCTATCGTCAATGATTTCCTTGACGTCTTGCTTCTTCTATCTGGTTTTACTGACAAGAGCCCCAGAAGATCACAGGGAGACACAGTGAGATCAGCACTGACCCTTTCCTCCCTGAGGGATCATCTTGAGATGACGGAGACTTTCTACTGAAGGTCATTTCCCTTCCTCAGGCAGTTTTCCCTTGAAGACTCTGGTCCTGTGTCCTGTGTCCCCTCATCACTGAATCTGAGCTTTTTTTTTTTTTTGGAGGAGGAGGCCATAATGTTGCTTTTCTACCTTTATACTCTGACTACTCTTTTGAAAATAGTTTCTTGGTAAATCAAATCTTCTCAGTCAGTTCAGTTCAGTCACTCAGTCATGTCTGACTCTTTGTGACCCCATGGACTGCAGCATGCCAGGCCTCCCTGTCCATCACCAACTCCTGGAGCCTATCCAAACTCATGTCCATCGCGTTGGTGATGCCATCCTCTCATCTCATCCAGTGATGAGATGCCAACCATCTCATCTTCTGTCGTTCCCTTCTCCTCCTGCCTTCAATCTTTCCCAGCATCAGAGTCTTTTCTATTAAGTCAGTTCTTCGCATCAGGTGGCCAAAGTATTGGAGTTTCAACTTCAGCATCAGTGCTTTCAATGAATATTCAGGACTGATTTTCTCTAGGATGGACTGGTTGGATCTCCTTGCAGTCCAAGGGACTCTGAAGAGTCTTCTACAACACCACAGCTCAAAAGCATCAGTTCTTCAGTACTCAGCTGACTACTGGAAAAACCATAGCTTTGACTAGATGGATTTTTGTTGACAAAGTAATGTCTCTGCTTTTTAATATGCTGTCTAGGTTGGTCATAGCTTTTCTTTCAAGGAGCAAGCATCTTTTAATTTCATGGCTGCAGTCATCATCTGCAGTGATTTTGGAGCCCCTCAAAATAGTCTGTCACTGTTTCCATTTTTTCCTCATCTATTTGCCATGAAGTTATGGGACCAGATGCCATGATCTTCGTTTTCTGAATGTTGAGCTTTAAGCCAACTTTTTCACTCTTTTATTTCACTTTCATTAAGAGGCTTTTTAGTTCTTCTTTACTTTCTGCCATAAGAGTGGTGCCATCTGCATATTTGAGGTTATTAATATTTCTCCTGGCAACTTTAATTCCAGGTTGTGCTTCATCCAGCCTGGCATTTCGCATGATGTACTCTGCATATAAGTTAAATAAGCAGGTGACAATATACGACTTTGAAGTACTCCTTTCCCGACTTGTAACCAGTCTGTTGTCTCATGTCCAGTTCTAACTGTTGCTTCTTCTCCTGTATATAGATTTCTCAGGAGGCAGAGCAGGTGGTCTGGTATTCCCATCTCTTTAAGATTTTTCCCAGTTTATTGTGATCCACAATGTCAAAGGCTTTGGTGTAGTCAATAAAGCAAAAGTAGCTGCTTTTGTGGAGCTCTCTTGCTTTTTCGATGATCCAGCGGATGTTGAATCAAATCTCCTGGAATTTTTCCATTTTGAATGATGGATTGATTATGACAGCAATCTTTCATCTTCTTATTGTATCTTATTTCAGTCTTGCATTGTCCTAAAAAAATAAGAAAATCTATTTGTATATTTTTTATTATTTTTAAGTACAAAATTATGAATTTTAAACTAACTGAATCTAACTAAATATTGTAAACATAAAATGATGTTCTTTTCTTTAACCAAAGCATTTTTTCACCCATTTTCATGTACATTACCATGACTATCAGTATAAACAACAAAAATACAGGTCTCATATACAAAATGAGATGGATAAAGTTGTGTCTGAAAAAGAAATAACTTACTCTTTGGGTTTTCTTGGTGTTTCTTGTTCTTGGTTTATTCTGTTTTTCTGGTCTTCAAAACTGAAATGAAAAAATACTTCTTTGATTTCTTGTTTCAACTTTATAATGGTCTTCTCTGACTTTTAATGGAGCATGTGCAGCCTTACAGCCTGACAAATCTGAGCAGATTTCTTAAAAGAAACAGAAGTAACACTGCTTGACCGACAGGTGTTTTGTTATTCTCACAAGCCAGATCAAATGCCTGAGTCACAAGTTCAGATTAAGTTTAGTAGCCTGGCCTCAGGTTTTTTAATGGGTCAACTAAAATTTCTGAAAGTAGAGTATAAATCATGGCAGATTCAAAGACTTTGTAATTTTCATGATTTACAAATGTTTAACATATTCATTTATATTCTATATCTTCATATACTTACAAACAGATTGAAGTTTATAGTCAACAGAATCACAGTACATTCTGGTTTTCTCAAAATATGACCTTCCAATTCTATAAAATTTACAGCCACCTAAGATTTCTTTTGGCCCCAGAGTTATAGACATCAAAGGTATATAATCAGGGGCTCCTAACCTACAGTCTCTGGCCTCTGGTCCTTGGGGACATTTACAAGGGTTTCACAAGGCCTACAATATTATATGAAAATTTTCATGTTTGTTACATATTTGTATTTTTCTAGGAAGATATCACCAGAATTCAAAGTAGATTAAGAACCACTAGTTTAATTTTTATTTAGTATGGGAGATTTTACGATTATTGAAAATATTCAGGAAATGTATATATAGGGACCCCCTCTTCCCTTACAGGGACCTATATCCAGATGAGATTAGATATGGAACTAGTTTTGGTCAATAAAATATGAATAAACGTCATGTAAATCATACCTGAGAAGAGGCTATACAATCTTTTGCAATGTCAGCACCTTCAGATTTGCCTCTGCCATTAGACTAGCTATGCCCCAAACAGAGGATACTTTGTCAGCCTGGGTCTTATCACAGAGAAGTAAATGGAATTTGAGGATTTTCTTTGTTTTTGCGGCAAAGATTACCTTAAGCTGCCTGATAAGTAAGATGATCAATTTTCCCAACATTTCTAGAGCAGACTAAATCCATTTTCCTGATTAAACAGTAAATCAGGTAAATTTTATTCATTGTTTTTCATGCTATTCCACAAAACCTGGTGTGTCAGCATCTGCAATTATCTCAACTCAGGCTTTCCTTCCTCCACAAATGTTTCATGAATGCTCCTTTGTTAAAATCAGTTCAGTCGCTCTGCTTCCAGCCTAGGAGGACTAATAGGGACCATATTTACCTCCCCCTCCCCACCTCCCCACCCCATTCTGAAAAAAGCAATAAGAAAAATATAGACAAAATATATGACACAAAAGTTTTCAAGATACTGGACATCAGGCAACAAAAGACAGCCATTCCTAGAGACAGGAAACTAAGGAGATGAGTCCTATTTGACAAAAATCCTTCAAGTGATCATTGAACTAATGATATTTGATGTTGCAAGTTAGCTTAGTCCATAGAATCATATAAATCTAGAAACACTTATTTCTTTCATATTGAAGGTATTTTCATTGCTTGGCTAGCCTTATCAACAGAATCTCAAAACTGATTTAAACATATGTTGATTTAATACTAAAATAGCTGAAGTCATTTATTCTGCAGCCAAGCAATTTGCAGTTTATTGAACTCTAGGAAAATTACATTCAGATGACAATTAAACAGCTTCTGAGTGTGAATGAGCTTTGAGGATTCTAACTTAAAACACTCATCAAAAAGAACTTCCACAAGAGCTGGCTTACAAAATCGAGCTTGTTTCTTGTTATTATCATTATTTGGAAATTCATATTTCATCCTAATAATACCACACTTTTGCTATAAAAAAAAAAGCAAGAACAATTGGAAACTTCTTCACTAAACTTAAAAAATTTATGGCTCTGAGATTTTATTAGAAACTGAGACTTTAGCATTTTCTATAAGAATATATTTAAGGGAATTCTTTTTATCAAAAACATTTTCTTTTATTTGACTATACTGGGTCTTATTTGCAGCATGTGGGATTTAGATCCCTGACCGGAGATCAAACCCAGGCCCCCTGCATTGAGAGTGAGGAATCTTAGTCACTGGGCCAACAGGAAAGTCCCTTAGGGAATTCTTATTTTTATTTAGAAAATCACAAAAGTAAAATATATACAAGACATTTTGACTCCAGACTAAAGTTGCTCTCAAGCATGAAAATTATGTATGCATGTTTCAAAAAGCAGAAAGAAAAATTATTTAAAAATTTTTGAGATTTATTTCAAAATAGGAAGATCTTTATAATGAGACATAAAGCTGGAGAGAGATGGAGGAGCAAGAATTAGTCTGTGTTCAGATTTGCTGCCAGCTTCTCTGAAGTTGTGAGCAAGACAGTTAATTTAGCTGTGCTTTGTTTCTGTATTCATTTATTTATTTAACTGAAGCATAGTTTATTTACAATGTTGTGTTAGTTTCAGGTGTACAGCAACATGATTTAGCTATATATATGAATCTATTCTTTTTCATACTCTTCCACTGTAGGCTATTACCAGGTACTGAATATATTTCTCTGTTTATGTATTTTACACATAGCAGTGTCAAACGCCTACTTTACCCCTCCCTTTCTTTCCCCTTTGTTTCTGTATTCTTGACATTCCCTCCCAGTTAGAAAATCCTCTCACATTATAAAACAATTTAAGAAAGCTTCGCAAAGGGATGAAATATAATTGTCAGCAACGTCAAAGTGTGACATCACTTTCCAACAGCTGCCATGTCCTTGTGATATGTGAGAACAACTAAATGAAGTCTGTGTAATAGTTTGCATTTGGGATTCAAACTCTGTCTTATCCATGAATAGATTTTTCCTAGCTAATTAATTCTAGTTATTATAATATGTGAACATGTTATGAAGGATGGTTTCAACTTATACATGCGAACATGTTAAGAAGAATGAATTCTTCATTCAGAGAAGGGAACCCCACCCACTCGCAGCACCCACCTGAGTCTTAGACAGGCCAAGAACTGTGGCTATGGAGATGCCTGTCTGTATTTTCTAGATACAAATGCCTGTCTGTATTTTCTGTCTTTTCATGAACATTTCGGAGGTTGCTATTGCTTAAATGAATGTACAGTTACCAGAAATATTATCATCAACATGTGGATGTCCTGCTCAGTCACTTCAGTCATGTCTGACTCTATGTGACCCTTTGGACAGCAGCACACCAGGCTCCTCTGTCCAAGGGATTCTCCAGGCAAGAATACTGGAGTGGGTTGCCATTTCCTTTTCCCTTGGATGTCTTACTTGAAATAAACAGTCAGGCAATTGAAACTTACACCTAAACTTACAAATAAGAATCTACAGATGCATTTTTTCAGTTTAGTCATGAACATAATTTTGACTCTAGTAAGGTCACTGCTTTGACTTTACCAAATATTTTAGCATTTCAGCTTAAAACTGTGTTTCAGATAATTGTGATGGCAATATATTCATCCTGATAATAAATGCCAGCAACTTACCCCGCCCCCCAAACTCAGTTGCTGAGCACAATAAAAGCTCTTTCTTAGCTGACATTCAATTTCATGGCACTGAGGCAGTATCACGTCTCACGCAGGGACTCCATGGAAGGTAGGGAGATGAACGGACACACAACCTGGGGGTTTCTCACAAGCGATTGAGTAGAAAGCTGAGAGTTCTCCTGGGAGGACACCCAGAAATGCCAGAAATGGCAGTTTTTTCATGAGGCTAGAGGAGCTCCAAAGAAAGTTAGGGAGATATCTCAGAGCCAGAAACAAAGGCAGAGCCAAGTGCTGGAGCTTTGAGGGTCTACAAGTGATGCTCTGGGCTCGAGTCTTGGTCTCAATATTTTGGGAGCTTGAGTATTGTATGCTGAGTGGGGACAGGAGACTGAGTCCATGGAAACAATGGAGCTGAAATTGAAATCTCACGATAAAGCAAATCCCTTGGAAGACTAGAAGATCACCCACTTGAGGAAGGAAGCCAGTAAAGGAATTTGTCCATATCAGCTTGGACTCTGGGTGATGTGATTTGTTAAATTAAAGCCTCCTTTTCATCATCAGAATACTTTCTACTGATTTCATCACATAGCTTTAATAGTTTTGTTTCTTATTTCAGATGGCGAAGGTGCTGGGGTGGGGGGACAAGGAAAGAGAAGGTTAATACTAGTCAGGAAAGGAGTTATGCCCAAGTTCAGTTCCATTTTGTACTAGTCACACACTCCTAAGCAAGGCAAGGTACTCAGTTTCCTCTTCTGTATAATGGGGCAATAATATGTCCATTTGAAAGGAAATCAACCTTGAATATTCATTGGAAGGACTGATGCTGAAGCCGAAACTCCAATACTTTGGCCACCTGATGCGAAGAGCTGACTCACTGGAAAAGACCCTGATGCTGGGAAAGACTGAGGGCAGGAGGAGAAAGGGACAACAGATGACGAGATGGTTGGATGACATCATTGACTCAGTGGACATGAATTTGAGCAAACTTCTGGAGATAAAAAAGGACAAGGAAGCCTGGAGTTGCAGAGTTGGATATGACTGAGAGACTGAACAACAACAAATATGTCTCAGAGATTTGCTTTGAGAATTAGTCTTTATATGTGAAGGGCCTGGAACACTGCCGGGAATAATATATATTTTAGCTAGAAACATTAGCATCAGTTCAGTTCAGTTCATTTCAGTTGCTCAGTTGTGTCCAACTCTTTGAGACCCCATGAACTGCAGCACGCCAGGCCTCCCTGTCCATCACCAACTTCCAGAGTTTACTGAATCTCACTTCCATTGAGTTAGTGATGCCATCCAACCATCTCATCCTCTGTCATCCCCTTCTGCTCCTACCTTCAATATTTCCCAGCATCAGGGTCTTTTCAAATGAGTCAGCCCTTCGCATCAGGTGGCCAAAGTGTTGGAGTTTCAGCTTTAACATCAGTCCTTCCAATGAACACCCAGGACTGATCTCCTTTAGGATGGACTGGTTGGATCTTCTTGTAGTCCAAGTGACTCAAGAGTCACCTCCAACACCACAGTTCAAAAGCATCAATTCTTCGGCATGCAGCTTTCTTTCACCATCCAATTCTCATATCCATACATGACTACTGGAAAAACCATAGACTTGACTAGATGGACCTTTGTTGACAAAGTAATGTCTCTACTTTTTAATATGCTGTCTAGGTTGGTCATAACTTTCCTTTCAAGGAGTAAGTGTCTTTTAATTTCATGGCTGCAGTCACCATCTGCAGTGATTTTGGAGCCCAGAAAAATAGTCAGCCACTGTTTCCATTGTTTCCCCATCTATTTGCCATGAAGTAATGGGACCGGATGCCATGATCTTAGTTTTTGAATGTTGAGCTTTAAACCAACTTTTTCACTCTCCTCTTTCACTTTCATCAAGAGCCTTTTTAGTTCTTCACTTTCTGCCATAAGGGTGGTGTCATCTGCATATCTGAGGTTATTGATATTTCCCTCACAATCTTGATTTCAATTTATGCTTCTTCCAGTCCAGCTTTTCTCATGATGTGCTCTGCCTATAAGTCAAATAAGCAGGGTGACAATATACAGCCTTGACATACTCCTTTTCCTATTTGGAACCAGTCTGTTTTTCCATGTCCAGTTCTAACTGTGGCTTCCTGACTTACATACAGGTTTCTCAAGAGGCAGGTCAGATGGTCTGATATGCCTATCTCTTTCAGAATTTTCCACAGTTTATTGTGATCCACACAGTCAAATGCTTTGGCATAGTCAAAAAGCAGAAATAGATGTTTTTCTGGAACTCTCTTGCTTTTTCTATGATCCAACAGTTGTTTGCAATTTGATCTCTGGTTCCTCTGCCTTTTTTAAAACAAGCTTGAACATCTGGAAGTTCATGGTTCAGGTATTGCTGAAACCTGGCTTGGAGAATTTTGAGCATTACTCTACTAGTGTGTGAGATGAGTGCAATTGTGTGGTAGTTGGAGCATTCTTTGGCATTGCCTTTCTTTGGGATTGAAGTGAAAACTGACCTTTTCCAGTCCTGTGGCCACTGCTGAGTTTTACAAATTATTAGCATACTATGTGCTTTATAAATATATAAAATAAGTAAACATTTAAAAAATGTACTGATATAAAAAACATTTAAGTCATCTTCACAGCTGAGTTTTATCTTATCCTCCATGTGTACTTTTAAATATCTTGCTGCAGAAAATGTCTTATTATTGGCACTAGTAAATTTTCTAAGGCATAACCTTTAGGACAAGGATGGAAACCTATAGTTTAATGTTACTTTTGCATGGTAAAAATAATTCACAGTAGCTTGGCACCTACAATGAGATAAGCATTATTTTACCTTTTAGTGAGGCTGGCTATACATTGATACTAGTAACTCAAAGCTTTCCTTTTTCTCTTGAGTTTGCATTAGTAATATTTTATGTTTTGAAAATATTTGTGGGAATATTTTAAAACTACATGCCGTATAGTTAGATTAGATTATGAATGAATCTATCTGAACTCTACTCATAGGATTACAGAAAGATGAATCATTTTGTTTCTCCTTTATCGTCCAGGTATTTCTGGTGCCAGATACCATAGGGCATTTTTTGGTGTCTTTCACCCTTGTGCCTTGATATTGGGTAAGGTGGTTAACTCGTACATATATAACCATCTCATACACCGAGTTGGTTAACAAGCATTTAACTATACATGAGAGTGACTGCAAATCACATGGATATATTGCACCAAACCAAAACTAGAGGGATGTTCAGCTGCACATCCTCTCAGTCAGGTGGGCCCCTCCAGCATGACTCTGTGTAACAGTTGTGAAGGAGAGGAGGTCTCCATGGGGAGAGACAGGGGTCTCAGTGGGCTGCAGCTAATTTATCAAAAACATATCTCTATGTCCTGACATGGCTGGAGAACCGTCAAGGGCCTTGAAAAAGGCCCTTACACATGAAAAATCCCCAAGTTTGGGGTTTCCTTTCACTGCAGAGCATGCCAGACCTTCGTTCTCCAACCAAGGTCTCCACTGTCCCCTACAGTGGAAGGGCAGAATCTTAACAAGTAGATTGACAGGGAAGTCTTGAAAGATGCTAATCTTTTTAGTTTACTACTGTTGCAGTAAATGTGTTTTGGCTCCTCTGTTCATGGAACTGTCCAGGCAAGACTACTGGAGTGGGTAGCCATTCCCTTCTCCAGGAGATCTTCCTGACCGAGGGATCAAATTCTGGTCTTCCACATTGCAGGCTGATTTTTTTTTTTTTTTTTTGGTGATCTGAGCCACCAGGGAAGACCTTGATAAATAAATAACAGGATTTGCTAGTTCCAGACTCAAATTCCAGATAAACTTGAACTGTCTTGAAGTATAAATTCCTGAAGATAAAGGCCAAGATAGGACCAACATTCAACCTAGTGGATCCCTAGTAGTCATTTACTTGATGATTAGTTTATTATTCTATTTTGTGATCTTAAATATTTTGTTTCTATAAAGCCAACCATTTGTATATTTTGTTAGCGAATAGCATATTCTGTTATTGCTAAGGAGAATTTGTGATTTTGGATGCCAGAGTGAACATTTGTTTCCATTTCAATGCCCACTTGTTCAATGCGATTGATGGTTTAGAAGATCATCATAGTGTTCTGCTCAGGGAATTTCTTGGCACTGAGCCTTGAGGGTCAACTTTATATATCTGTGTTTACCTATCAGATTAAATGGTTGAACACTTGATAGAATATTTTCCAGGAGAATTTAAAAACTATATTGAAGACTTCCTATTGGCATTGCTCTATGCACCTTGATTATGGAAGGTGTTTTAGAGAATTTAAAAATTTTTAAAAATTTACATTTATTGAGATTCAGTTCAGTTCAGTTCAGTTGCTCAGTCATGTCCGACTTTTTGCCACCCCATGAACTGCAGCACGCCAGGCCTCCCTGTCTATCACCAACTCCCAGAGTCCACCCAAACCCATGTCCATCAAGTCGGTGATGCCATCCAGCCATCTCATCCTCTGTCGTCCCCTTCTCCTCCTGCCCTCCATCTTTCACAGCATCAAGGTATTTTCCAATGGGTCAGCCCTTCACACCAGATGGCCAAAGTGTTGGAGTTTCAGCTTTAACATCAGTCCTTCCAATGAACACCCAGGACTGATCTCCTTTAGGATGGACTGGTTGGATTTCCTTGCAGTCCAAGTGACTCAAGAGTCACCTCCAACACCACAGTTCAAAAGCACCACTTCTTTGGTGCTCAGCCTTCTTTATAGTCCAACTCTCACATCCATACATGACTACTGGAAAAACAATAGCCTTGACTAGATGGACCTTTGTTGGCAAAGTGATGTCTCTACTTTTTAAAATGCTGTCTAGGTTGGTCATAATTTTCCTTGCAAGGAGTAAGTGTCTTTTAATTTTATGGCTGCAGTCACCATCTGCAGTGATTTTGGAGCCCCCCCCCCAAATAAAGTCAGCCACAGTTTCCACTGTTTCTCCATCTATCTGCCATGAAGTGATGGGACCAGATGCCATGATCTTAGTTTTTGAATGTTGAGCTTTAAGCCAACTTTTTCACTCTCCTCTTTCTCTTTCATGAAGAGGCTCTTTAGTTCTTCTTTACTTTGTGCCATAAGGGTGATGTCATCTGCATATCTGAGGTTATTGATATTTCTCCCAGCACTCTTGATTCCAACTTGTTCTTCCTCCAGCCCAATGTTTCTCATGATGTACTCTGCATATAAGTTAAACAAACAGGTTGACGATATACAGCCTTGATGTACTCCTTTTCATATTTGTAACCAGTCTATTGTTCCATGTCCAGTTCTAACTGTGGCTTCCTGATCTGTGTACAGGTTTCTCAAGAGACAAGTCAGATGGTCTGGTATTCCCATGTCTTTGAGAATTTTCCACAGTTTATTGTGACCCACACAGTCAAATGCTTTAGCATAGTCAAAAAAGCAGAAGTAGATATTTCTCTGGAACTCTCTTGCTTTTTCTATGATCCATCAGATGTTGGCAATTTGATCTCTGGTTCCTCTGCCTTTTCTAAAACCAGCTTGAACATCTGGAAGTTCACAATTCATGTATTGCTGAAGCCTGGCTTGGAGAATTTTGAGCATTACTTTACTAGCATGTTAGATGATTGCAATTGTGCAGTAGTTTGAGCATTCTTTGGCATTGCCTTTTTTTGGCATTGGAGTGAAAACTGACCTTTTCCAGTCCTGTGGCCACTGCTGAGTTTTCCATATTTGGTGGCATATTGAGTGCGGCACTTTCACAGCACGATCTTTCAGGATCTGAAATAGCTCAACTGGAATTCCATCACCTCCACTAGTTTTGTTTGTAGTGATGCTGTCTAAGGCCCACTTGACTTCACATTCCAGGATGTCTGGCTCTAGGTGAGTGAGCACACTATTGTGATTATCTGGGTGATTATTTTGTACAGTTCTTCTGTGTATTCTTGCCACCTCTTCTTAATATCTTCTGCTTCTGTTAGGTCCCTACCATTTCTGTCCTTTGTTGTGTCCATCTTTTCATGAAATGTTCCCTTGGTATCTCTAATTTTCTTGAAGAGATCTCTAGTCTTTCCCATTCTATTGTTTTCCTCTGTTTCTTTGCATTGATAGCTGAGGAAGGCTTTCTTTTCTCTCCTTGCTATTCTTTGGAACTCTGCATTCAAATTGGTATATCTTTCCTTTTTTCCTTTATTTTTTGCTTCCTGTCTTTTCACAGCTAGTTGTAAGGCCTCTTCAGACAGCCATTTTGCTTTTTTGCATTTATTTTTCTTGGGGATGGTCTTGATTCCTGTCTCCTCCAATGTCACAAACCTCCATCCATAGTTCATCAGGCACTCTGTCTATCAGATATAGTCCCTCAAATATATTTCTCACTTCCACTGTATAATCATAAGGAATTTGATTTAGGCCATACCTGAATGGTCTAATGTTTTTCTCCAGTTTCTTTAATTTCAGTCTGAATTTGTTAATAAGGAATTCATGCTCTGAGCCACAGTCACCTCCCCATCTTGTTTTTGCTGACTGTATGGAGCTTCTCCATCTTTGGCTGCAAAGAATATAATCAATCTGATTTTGGTGTTTACCATCTGATGATGTCCATGTGTAGAGTCTTCTCTTGTGTTGTTGGCAGAGTATGTTGCCGTGACCAGTGTGTTCTCTTGGCAGAACTCTATTAGCCTTTGCCCTGCTTCATTCTTTACTCCAAGGCCAAATTTGCCTGTTACTCCAGGTGTTTCTTTACTTCCTACTTTTGAATTCCTGTCCCCTATTATGAAAAGGACATCTTTTTTGGGTATTAGTTTTAGAAGTCTTGTAAGTCTTCATAGAGCTGTTCAACTTCAGCTTCTTCGGCATTACTGGTCAGGACACAGACTTGAATTACTGTGATATTGAATGGTTTGCCTTGGAAACGAACAGAGATTATTCTGTCATTTTTGAGATTGCATCCAAGTACTGTATTTTGGACATTTTTGTTGACCGTGATGGCTACTCCATTTCTTCTAAGGGTTTCCTGCCCACAGTAGTATATATAATGGTCATCTGAGTTAAATTCACCCATTCCAGTCCATCTTAGTTCACTGATTCCTAGAATGTCAGTGTTCACTCTTGCCATCTCCTGTTTTACCACTTCCAATTTGCCTTGATTCATGGACCTAACATTCCAGGTTCCTATGCAATATTGCTCTTTACAGCATAGGACCTTGCTTCTATCACCAGTCCCATTCACAACTGGGTGTTGCTTTTGCTTTGGCTCCATCCCTTCATTCTTTCTGGAGTTATTTCCCCACTGATCTCCAGTAGCATATTGGGCACCTACTGACCTGGGGAGTTAATCTTTCAGTGTCCTTTCTTTTTGCCTTTTCATACTGTTCATATTTAAGATTATGGTTTAATAAAAATTTCAAAATTTGAGGAAGTCTTAAAATCTGTCAAGTATAAAACTTATAAAAGTATTAATCTGATGAGATATTTTAACATGTTTATTCCTGATATTTCTAATTGCTTCCTTTTTTGTAGAAAACACTACACTATAAGCATTGGATTGTCATTGACCTCAAGTCCACTTTGCTCTGAAAGGAATTAAATCTCTCATGGGAAGACTGGGTTGCCTTGATTCCTTGAAAACGAAAGCTGTGACATTCTGGAACTTATGGATCTAATTCACAGGTTTGGAATGATTATGGATCTTTTATACAGTGAGATATGTTATTACCTAAAATCTGCAAAGCCATTTTTAAATGAGAGGGCTCTAATACTTATATAACAATGTATGCACTATTCATGAAGATAATTAGCACTTGAAACATTTCTGATGAATCAAAATTTTCTAAATGGTGTTCCCAAAATAGTGAAAGGACAAATGTCAAAGATCTAGTGGCCAACCGTTCTTGGTTCTTTCTGGAGTAAATCTTAGGCCAGTTGTTCTTGGTTTTGTAAATGTGGGAGCTAGTTCCCTGACCAGGAATCTAACCTGGGTCCTCTGCACTGGGAAGCACAGAATCTTAGCAACCTGACCATCAGGGAAGTCCCCTGGGCTAGTTTTAAGATATCTCTAAGAATTTCCTAAAAAAAATTTGGAGATTTTTGTTAAACATTTAAGTGAATACTAACTTAATCATGACACTCCTGGGAACCAATTTGAAATGACTCATCCCTCACTGAACAATTCCAAGGAATCTTTATACTATTGTTTGACCAATAGGTCAATCCTAAAAGGTCAAAGTTGATCGAATTCACTTGAATGCATCATATGAACTGTTTATGAGGTATGCATTGATCAAATTATATTTTAATAGCAGAATATGTAAATTTTATCAAATAAAAGTAATAACACTTCACAGCACTAAACAATAAAAATGTTAGAATGCTATTTCATATTTTTACTTTACCTTTTTTGTTCATCACAGCCTTAAGCTTGTGGTTTTATTAAGAAATAAATGTCAAGAAATGATTAAAAAAAAAAAGAATTCATGCTTCAGAACACTTACCTTTAGCCCATATATGCCAAGAAGGCTGTTACCACTGATGATATGGGCCTGAGGAGTTAAAACAGAAAAGCTGGCTATTTGAATGGAATTTTATTTTTCATATCACCCAAAGTCAGATGCTTTGTTTTCTCATGGGAAAATTACTCTAAAAACATCTCTACCCTAGAAATGACTTTGGCATTCACACAGCAAGGTTAACACAGAATGCCTTGGACGATGTTAGAGTTATTTTTAACACAGGACAGAAGTCATGTTGTGGGAATTCTGAAATGTGAAAGTCATTCTCTCTGCAATCACATCTTAGATAATACAAATAGGTGATGTTCATTCCTTGAATCCAATCTTGGCTTTATATAAATCCAAAACTAGCAAGTATATCTTGGGAAATATCAATTCATCACCGCATTTACAAAACCCAACGAGATTTGGTGCAAGAAGTGTTTGATTTGAATGAAATAGATGGAATTAGATCTCAGTGTAGAAATGTAAGCTCAGTGTCCTCTTTTCTATTTCCTCTCTCACCACCCAACCACCAGCTTGGTAAGTGTGGAGAGAAAGGATCAAACATTTCACAGATGTTCTGCTCATGCCAATGTATACACAGAAATCAATATCTACTCTTTTAAAAGATAACAAATTTGTTACTTATTTTCTGGCTGTAAAAGGAAACATATATTTATGGTAGACACTTTTTTTTTTATTGTTTTTGCCATACAATGACATGATATCACCATGGGTTTACATATGCTTCCCCTCCAGAACCCCCCTCCCTTCTCCCTCCCCCCCGGGAAATCTCGCTGCACCAGCCCCGAACATCAATCCTGGGCTGGCGATTGATTAGACATATGATAATTAACATGTTTCAATGTCCTTCTCCCATATCATCCCACCCTTACCCTCATCCACAAAGTCCACGAGTCTATTCTATACATCTGCGTTCCTTTTGCTGTCTCGCATGTTGGGTTCTCGTTACCGTCTTTCTAAATTCCATATATATGCGTTAATATACTGTATTGGTAGACACTTTTGAAAATAGAATAAAAGACCAGAAAGAAATTTAAAAAATCCCCTTTAAATCACTGACCAGAAAAACAAAAGGAAACAAAACTACTACTAACATGTTGAGGTACAACTTTATAGATATTTGTGTCTGCAGATATATGAAAATGCTGGTTCATTTGCAGATAGTTTTGTGTGTGTGCATCAGAAAATGTTGGTTTTTAAAGATCTGACATAAGTTCATCTTACAGTATTACTTTAAAATTTAATTCCAGGAGATCAGGCTCTTTGTTTTGTTGATTGGTACATCCCTACACCTGGCACATAGTAGTGAAAAAGTGAAAGTGTCAGTTACTCAGTCTTGTCTGACACTTTGTGATCCCACCAGGCTCCTCTGTCCTTGGAATTCTCCAGACAAGAATACTGGAGTGGGTTGCCATTCCCTTCTCCAGGGGATCTTTCCAACCCAGGGACTGTACTCCTGTCTCTTGCAATGCAGGCGGATTCTTTACTGTCTGAGCAGCCAGGGAAGCCCAGACATGGTAAGCTATCAGTAAATATTTGTTGAACTTACCAGTACAGTGTGACTTTTATTCACTATCGGTAAATATCATTTGAAAGCGTCATATTTAATAGCTACCTGGCAGTTCATCAAGTAGTGAATTGTAACTTATGTAACAAACATACTATTACTGGGAATTTAGATTATTTCAAATTTTTTAGAATAAAATTACCAGAATATCTCTTGTCCATGATTCCCACCCCCCCCTTTTTTTCTATAACTTTGACTACTTGAAATAAAATAAAAAGTTGGGTTTGTTTGAAATTCCTTATTTTAAAAGGACTTCTATAAAAATTCAGTTAATGGGTACACTTGCTTCATGGAATTGTGCTGCCCATTTCCTTTGACAGGCCGTCCCTCTGACGGTCTCATCAGAGAGTGTGGGAGAGACTGGCTCCCTCTGTGCAGCCGCCCTTCTGGCTGGAGTGAACCTTCATGGGTGGGCCATGACTCAGGTCGCTGAGGTGAGAAATACTTTCTCAGGACTGTTGGGAAAATCGTTCTCTGGGCTCCTTGATGGAAAAGAAGAAGAACAGAGCTGGGGAAATGGTGGGAACTGTTGAGGTACATGAGAAATCAGCTTTGGGTAAATCGGACATCGCAGAAAGCTGAGAGGAGAAGCAGCAAGAAGGCGAATCTCTGTTAACCGGGCCAGGCCTCCCCTGAAGTTTGACCTAACCTTGGAACTTCCTGATGCCTGAACCAAAGTGTCTCCTCCATTCTCAGTTGAGATGAATTTTCTATCAGCTGCAACAAAAAGAAAATGATTCAGTGAATATCCTTCACAGTATATAAGGATTCATTCCCCTCAAATCTGCTCAATATTGGTTATTCTTATACTGGCTGGTTTCATAGGAAATACATCCTGTCTTGTGTTGATTTGCATTTCTTTAGTTGTTGATGGTGAAAAATTTGTGTGTGACCATCACGGTTTAATTCTTTTATGGCTCCTATTCCTTGGCAGGTATTTCAACTACTTAGTTTCCATGAGACAAATCCGTATCCTTTTTTGCTTATTTTTATATAACTTATCAATTTGGCATAATTTCAGATTTACACAAAAGTTGTAAAAGCATTTCAGCAAGCCCGTGTATGTCTTTCACTCTCCTTTCCTGACACCCTACACAACCATCTTGCATTCATCAGGATAAAGAAAACTGGTACAATGCTGGTAAATAAACTACAGGCTTTATTTGTGTTTCAACAGTTCTTCCATTAATGTCCTTTTTCTGTTCCAAGACCCAATCAAATTTATATTTAGACCAGTTCCCCTTGGTAGTGAATTCCCCCGTGAGGATAATTCACAGATTCTTGCAACCCAATTCCACTTGGCTGAGTCAACATGAACTTACAAAGTGCTAAGTGACTTTTAACATTAGGCAAGTGAGAGGAATATTTCTATTTGATTATGGTTTCATTGTTTTTTTCTTTTGTTGTCCACAATAGTGCTCCATGAGAATCCAGGTTGATATAGAGAGGACTGACTCAGTTTTTGCCAAATGAGTAGGTTAGTTCAATACTGTGGTTACAAGATCAATGAGATAATATGTGAAGTCCCCTCCAAATGTGCATTCCCTTTGGGAGAAGTACTGAACTTTCAATACAGTAAGTCCCCCTACATATGAATGAGTTTCAGTCTGAGAGTGCATTCTCAAGTCCACTTTGT
>ML661334.1:2488063-2509886 GCA_007570785.1 Antilocapra americana | reverse complement strand
ATATGAATGAGTTTCAGTCTGAGAGTGCATTCTCAAGTCCACTTTGTTCGTAAGTCAAAGGAAGTTAGCCTAGGTACCCAAATAACATGATTGGGCATATAGTACTGTACTGTAGTGGGTTTATAATACTTTTCACAGAAATAATACATAAAAGAACAAACACACACACACACACACACACACACACAAACCAGTTTTAATCTTATAGTACAGTACCTTGAGAAAATACAATAGTACAATGTAACAGCTGGCATTCAGGGGCTGGCATGGAGTGAACAGTCAAGACGAATTACTGATGGAGGAGGGAGAGGAGCTGGGAGATGGTGGAGCTGAAGGATCGTCCCAGCAGGAGACGGAGGGCAGGCCACAATTTCACTCATGTCTGATGTTGATGTCACAGGCTCTGGTTCCCTGCTGGATTCAATTCTATCTACTTTCTTGGTAAAATGATCCACTGATGCCTGGGTACATTCTGGGCTTGAAATAAAGATACTGTACAATGGTATTCTATATAGTACCATACAGTAAAGTACACAAAAGCACAACCACTTGTAGAGGATGCACACACATGACACAGTACTCCAGACTGTAAGCCAACTTATGCAACTGAACATGCAGACAACATGTTCATATCTTTAAAAGTATGAAACATGAAGGTTTGTGGGGAACTTACTGTACTGGAAAAATGTACCAGCCGTGTGTGACCCTGGGTGAGTTACCTAAAAATTGCCCTTGCTTGCAGGGTGGCGAACACATGTACACCTATGGTGGATCCATGTCAATGTATGGCAAAAACCACTATAATATTGTGAAGTAATCAGCCTCCAATTAAAATAAATAAATTAATTAAAAAGAAAAAAGGAATCTTCTTGCAATGTGAGAAACCAAGTTCAGTCCTTAGGTCAGGAAGATCCCCTGGAGGAGGAAATGGCACACCACTTCAGTATTCTTGCCTGGAAAATTCCATGGACAGAGGAGCCTGGTGGGCTCCAGTCCATGGGGTCATAATGAGTCGGACACAGCTGAGCGACCAACACATACATGCCTTTAGTAAACTGTATCCTCTGCCATTCCACTGGAAGCCCAGCCCAGAACAGAGGTGTCATCCCTCCAGAGACACGGTTGCAATCCTAATCCCAGATGGTGGTTGCGCCAAGTCAAAGGACTGATCCGGCATCTCCTATGGTCTTCCTATCTCCTTTCCTCCTTCCCTCCATCAGGGATGTAGAAAGCACCTGCCAGTCCTACAAGGTGCTGAAAACACTGAATGAAGAAAACAGACATGTGTTCTGCCCTCTCTCGTGTACTGATAGCCTACAGATAACGGAGGGAGTAAGCATTGATCACAGAACTGCCTGGGCACCTGACTGCAATTGGAGACAGGTGGCCTGAGGGATGACTCAAGCTGCACTAAGGGTCACAGCATCTGGCTTTCTGAGACCCAGGCTCTGGCAGGGCGGCAGGCGGTCTTCTCAAGAAAGCTGACATCTGCTGGGGATCAGAAGTCTGAAAGGCAGGTGTATTTGGTGAACGCGGTGTGGCACGGGGCCGGGTGGGCATCAGGCATTTGGGATGTGTTCTGAGACATCTCCGGGCAGAGAATGGCAGGAGTGGCCACTGTGGGGTCCAGGATCCGAAGGAGAGCCAGTGAGCCTGGATGGACAGGGAGAGAGGGGGCAGGGGAAGCGGCCCTCAGAGAGGGGCTAGAGGGGCAGGGAGGGGTGGGACAGCTTCGGTGCAGGGGCTGCGAGGGGTGAGGAGCATGAGGATGCAGACAAGGGCGGAGTGAGGGTGGTGCCGGGCAGTGAGACAGTGGGCACCACACTCCCCCTCCGGCTTCACAAAGGCCACCTTGCCCTTCCCTCCAGGAGATGTTGTATTGGAAACTTTAACTTAGTCTCCTCCTAACTTTATGTCTCCTCCACCAAACGTATGACTCCTTCTTCAGAGAACATCAGACAAACCCAGCTGAGGGACAGGCTACAAAATAGCCAGCAAGTGCTAGTCACAGCTGTCATCACACAGGGACAGTCAAAGAAACTGTCAGGAACATGAGGAGCCTGAGGGGACGTAAGTGCAGACCATGGGGCATCCTGGGTAGTATCCTAGGGCAGAAAAAGGACACATGGCAACAACTAGGGAAACAGGAATACAGTATGAATGTTCACTGATAACAATTCATCAATAGAATCTTGTAAATTATAACGTTTATGTTATACTGATGCTAAGGTATTACAAATACAGAAAACTGGGGTGGGCAATACGGAATCTCGGGGTACTGCTTACATTTTTTTCCCTGTAAATCTAAAAATATTTGAAAATGCAAAGCTATTTAAAATATCCTTTTATCTCAGAAAACTTACTATGAGAATGTCTGTGTTTTAGCAATCCAAGCCCCCAAATTTTACTTGTAAAATTTCCGGACTTCACAGAGCAGAGACAATCATTCTGTTCACAGATTCCACCTCTGAATTTTCCCCTTGAACAAATTAATATTGGTTACAAATTCCAAGTTTATTCAAGGAAAATTGCTCACCTGAAGATCGGTTTTCCAGTCATAGGAGGCATTTTCAGTTTGTTCACTGTCCCTTGATTCTCATCAGCTCATCCCTCCACCAGAACACATATCTACCTTTTGTGGCCCAAAATAACTCAGACTCCTCCTTCTAGGACTTATGCCAGTTGTAGAAAGTAGGGGAAAACACTAGACTAAATGGTTGTCTGGGAAGGCCTTACAAATAGCTGAAAAAGAAGAAAAGCTAAAGGCAAAGGAGGAAAGGAAGGATATATCCATTTGAATGCAGAGTTCCAAAGAATAGCAAGGACAGATAGCCTTCCTCAGTGATCAATGCAAAGAAATAGAGGAAAACAACAGAATGGGAAAGACTAGAGATCTCTTCAAGAAAATGAGAAATACCAAGGGAACATTTCATGAAAAGATGGACACAATAAAGGACAGAAAGGTATGGAGTTCACAGAAGCAGAATATATTAAGAAGAGGTGGCAAGAATACACAGAAAAACTGTACAAAAAAGATCTTCATGACCCAGATAATCACGATGGTGTGATCACTCAGCTAGAGCCAGACATCCTGGAATGTAAAGTCAAGTGGGCCTTAAGAAGCATCATTAAAAACAAAGCTAGTGGAGGTAATGGAATTCCAGTTGAGCTGTTTCAAATCCTGAAAGATAATGCTGTGAAAGTACTGTACTCAATAGGCCAGCAAATTTGGAAAACTAAGCACTGGCCACAGGACTGCAAAAGGTCAGTTTTCATTCCAATCCCAAAGAAAGGCATTGCCAAAGAATGTTCAAACTGATGCACAACTGTACTCATCTCACATGCTAGCAAAGTAATGCTCAAAATTCTCCAAGCCAGGCTTCAATAGTATGTGAACCATGAACTTCCAGATGTTCAAGCTGGCTTTAGAAAAGGCAGAGGAATCAGAGATCAAATTGCCAACATCTGCTGCATCATCGAAAAAGTAAGAGAATACCAGGAAAAAAAAAATCTACTTCTGCTTTATTGACTACACCAAAGCCTTTGACTGTGGACTACAACAAACTGTGGTAAATTCTTAAAGAAATGGGAATACCAGACCACCTGACCTGCCTTCTGTGAAATCTGTATGCAGGTCAAGAAGCAACAGTTAGAACAGGACAGGGAACAACAGACTGGTTCCAAATTGGGAAAAGAGTACATCAAGGCTGAATATTGTCACTGTGCTTATTTAACTTATATGCAGAGTACCTCATGCAAAATGCCAGGCTGGAAGAAGCACAAGCTGGAATCAAGATTGTCAGGAGAAATAACAATAACTGAAAATACGCAGATGGCACCACCCTTATGGCAGAAAGTGAAGAAGAACTACAGAGCTTCCTGATGAAAGTGAAAGAGGAGAGTGAAAATGTTGGCTTAAAACTCAACATACAGAAAACTAAGATTATGGCATCTGGTCCCATCACTTCATGGGAAATAGATGGAGAAACCATGGAAACAGTGTCAGACTTTATTTTGGGGAGCTCCAAAATCACTGCAGATGGTGACTGCAGCCATGAAATTAAAAGACACTTGCTTCTTGGAAGAAAAGCTATGACCAACCTTGACAGCATATTAAAAAGCAGAGACATCACTTTGCCAACAAAGGTCCGTCTAGTCAAAGCTATGGTTTTTCTGGTGGTCATGTATGGATGTGAGAGCTGGACCATAAAGAAAGCTGCGCCTTGTTTCCTCTGGAGTTACTGCAGGCTGTCCCTGGGACTTGCAGAGTGTCAGCTGCTCGAGTTGTGCTGAAACAGAGCAGGACTCTCTGGTACTTGCACCTCACCCCCATGTCCTCTGCCTGTTGTTTGTCTATAGAAAAACTTTAGCCAAAGAATAAGTTTAATAGATTAAGTGCGAAAATTCAGAAGCAAAGGAAAGCAGTCAATAGGATGAAACAATAGTAGGGTTTCCCTGGTGTTTTAGCCGATCCGCCTGCAATGCAGGAGACCTGGGTTCAATCCTGGGTTGGGAAGATCCCCTGGAGGAGGGCATGGCAACCCACTCCAGTATCCTTGCCTGGAGAATCCCATGGACAGAGGAGCCTGGAGGGATACAGGCCATGTGCTGAATGACTTAGCACAGCGCAACACAGCATTATATAATAATTGTCATTAAGCAAAGTCAAGGAAATTTAGTTCCTCCTCAAGAGCTGGAGATAACATTCAAAACGATATCCTTTGACTGTTACAGATATTGAAACTCCCGCCAGGTGGCAAAGCTAACTATACGATGACTGGAGTGTGGCCGTGACATCTCTGTTGGAGTTTCAGTTCAGTCACTCAGTCGTGTCCGACTCTGCAACACCGTGAACCCCAGCACGCCAGGCCTCTCTGTCCATCACCATCTTCCAAAGTGTGCTCAAACCCACGTCCATCGAGTCGGTGATGTCATGCAGCCATCTCATCCTCTGTCATCCCCTTCTCCTCCTGCCCTCAATCTTTCCCAACATCAGGGTCTTTTCCAATGAGTCAGCTCTTTGCGTCAGGTGGCCAAACTACTGGAGTTTCAGCTTCAACATCAGTCCTTCCAATGAATATTCAGGACTGATCTCCTTTAGGATGGACTAATTGGATCTCCTTGCAGTCCAAGGGACTCTCAAGAGTCTTCTCCAACACTACAGTTCAAAAGCATCAATTCTTCAGTGCTCAGCTTTCTTTATAGTCCAGCTCTCACATTCATACATGACTACTGGAAAAACCATAGCTTTGACTAGACGGACCTTTGTTGGCAAAATGATGTCTCTGCTTTTAGTACACTGTCTAGGTGTGTCGTAGCTTTAAATTGCCACAATTCTGAGAACTGGCCTCAAAGCATTGGGAACAAATCAACCCTGGAACTAAAGGCTAACCCTTGATTGATTAAAAGCAATCAAGATGATGCTGACTAGATCACTAATCACCAACTTCAAGATGGCCGTCAGAGCTCATTGCCCTGTTTCTGCCTGAAGCCCCCTCCCTCTGACTATAAAAGCTCTTGCCCACTGATGGTCAGTGGGGGGCCGTTGGCCTCTGGATATGTATTTGCTCCCTACCTAGGTTGCCAGCCTCTGAAATAAAGGTTTCTTTTCCAGCAATCTTGCCTCCAGTGTATTGACTTTACACAGCGAGCAGTGGGACCTCACTCTAGGTAACAGTGAGGCTCCTGGTGGGGCTGGTTTGAGAATGAGAACACTGCTGTTGGGGTGAGGAGAAGTCTGCAATCTAACCCAAAGAGAAACTTTGCATTAGATCAACAATGAATCCACTAAAGGCCAAGTTGGCATAAATCAATATCACACCTGAAGTGGGCTGCCAAAGGGAATAAAAAACTTTGGGCAGTCTATATTTTTTTTGACTTTCCTAAGGATGCTTTTACCATCTTCTTACTCTATATTAACAAATTTGCATATCAGCTTACTTCTTACTGCTAGAACCCTCAGCAGTGTGATGCTGCTGGTGCTGCTAAGTTGCTTCAGTCTTTTCCAGCTCTGTGCGACCCCATAGACGGCAGCCCACCAGGCTCCCCCTTCCCTGAGATTCTCCAGGCAAGAACAGTGGAGTGGGTTGTCATTTCCTTCTCCAGTGCATGAAAGTGAAAAGTGAAAGTGAAGTCGCTCAGTCGTGTCCAACTGTTCTCTACCCCATGGACTGCAGCTTACTAGGCTCCTCCATCCATGGGATTTTCCAGGCATGAGTGCCAGAGTGGGGTGCCATTGTCTTCTCTGCAGCACTGTGATATATAACTGGTCAATAACTGAAACTTCATTTACTAAATTTATAATCCAAGAAATGCAGTATTTGAAAGTTCATAGAAGGGAATATATCGCTTATGAGCATGAAATTGTTTATTTGTTTAATGCTTGAGTTCTTTTGCTGTATTGTTTACAATAGCCAGGACATGGAAGCAACCTAGATGCCCATCAACTGATGAATGGATAAGAAAGCTGTGGTACATATACACAATGGAATATTACTCAGCATTAAAAAAAAATTCATTTGAAGCAATTCTACTCAGATGGATGAAACTGGAGCCCATTATCCAGAGTGAAGTAAGCCAGAAGCAAAAACAACAATATAGTATATTAACGCATATATATGGAATTTAGAAAGACGGTAACGAGAACCCAACATACGAGACAGCAAAAGGAACGCAGATGTATAGAATAGACTCGTGGACTTTGTGGATGAGTGTAAGGGTGGGATGATATGGGAGAAGGGCATTGAAGCATGTTAATTTTCATATGTCTAGTCAATCGCCAGCCCAGGACTGATGCTCGGGGCTGGTGCAGCGAGATTTCCCGGGCGGGGAGGGAAGAGGGAGGGGGGTTCCGGAGGGGAAGCATATGTAAACCCATGGTGATATCATGACAATGTATGGCAAAAACAATTAAAAAAAATAATAAATAAAAAAATTAAAAAAAAATTAAAAAAATAAAAAAATAAAAAAAAAATATTTTATTTTTGTTGAAATATAGTTGATTTTCAATGTTGTATTAGTTTCTGCTATGCAGCAAAGTTATTCAGTTATGCACATACATATATTTACATAATATGCATTTATATTCTTTTCCATTATGATTTAGTATAGTATATTGAACATAATTCACTGTGTAATGGTTGCCTTATAATTGGCAGCCCTTGAAGATGGATCTTGGTAGTTTTGGGTCATGGAAAAGACCAGAACTTGAGGTCATATTTGAATTTCCAATGAAAGTAGTCTTCTAAGACTTTTTTTTTTTTTTTTTTAGATTTTCTGATTATAAACCTCCTGCTTCTCCTGGAAGTAGTGAAGGAGGAAACAGAACAGGCTCCATCTTGAAAGCAGGCCTCCACCTTGAGCCGGACTGTGGACTTTGAGCTATAAGCCCAGTATCTATGGAAACGACACACCAACTAGAAAACCAGGCTCCCCCCGGAAGGAAGAGCCCCAGGGCTCTCCATAGCCTAAAAGAATATCCTAATTATCTATGTAACCGAATAGAATCATACATTCTATTATGCTTATTGGGGTATAACAGGCCTATTGATAATTGTCCACTGTTAACTACCTAGGCTTAAGGCAGACGAATCAGGGGTTAACTTTGATTCTATCTTTTTTATTTCTTTGTTCAGACTAGTTTCAGGGAATTTGGGGGAGGGGGTTTGGGCATGTACACTTAGGTATATAAGGTTTTCACAAAGACTGGCTGAGGTCCTTGGCAAGAGGGGACCCGCTGGCGTAATAAACTGCACTCCCCTATCTGCATTGTCCTTCTGAGTGAGTTTGTTTCCCCGAACGTGTGGCTACAACAGTAGCTTTTCCACGGAGGTTGAAAACAACTACAGTCTTTCTGTACTTATCTTCTCAGGAAAGACGTCTTGAAAACTTACATGTGATCACCAGCTGTGCTTCCCAAGCTCCCATTCCCTGCTCAGCCTTCAGCACTGGGACCTCACCCTGACCACCCCCTGGCATGACCTCCTGGAGACCCCCGTGCAGACAGTCCTGTGAGCACGGGTCACAGGGCACTTTCCTGCTCCACCCCGACAATCCTTGGTTCTTACTGAAATCCTGTCTGGTTTCTCCTCTGCTCATCCTTCTGCCTGTCTGTTCTCTCTTCTCTTATTATGAAAAGTTGTTTCCCAAGGTACCAAGTTTTGTCTTAGTCTCCTTGTACTTTCATACTTTTTCTGAATGGGCTCTTTGCTTATATTATCAGCTCTACACAGGTGCCTCTAAAGGTGTGAAGGGTCTAAACCCTCCACCTGAGACTCCAGGAGAACTTCTGACTGCCTTCCGGATATTTGCACAACTGTTACACAGTCCTGTGCACGACTTGTTTCTCAGAGAACTTATCGTTTTCAGCCTGTATCTCCAAGCTCACTCTTCTCCTTAAATTCCTCCCTTTATTTGATGATATTGTTATTCAACCAGGCCCCCAAGCCTGAACTGTAGGCACAGATCACTTATTGCTTTTAGCCTTCTATCCAATCCATCACATAGTCAAGTTGGTTCTACATCCTATAACTGTCCCTCTGTACTTTAAAGACTATACAGTTAATCTGTTATTATTTAAAACTTATGAAATCCAGAAATAAAGGAATAAAGAGATAAAATTCTTCTTCAATTTCCCTCGTACCTAAAATCTCACCTCACAATGAAATTCTGTCCACGTTCCAAAGAAATAGCTTCCTATCAACTAACCTTTAGGTCTGGCGTATTCACTCTCAAAAGGAGAACCTACCTTGGGTGAAATGGGCTCGGAGGCCCTGGACCTGCATGCTAGTGACACTCTGCCTGAGGCACCCAGGGCATGAGGTTGAAGAGGGATCCTGGGTTATACTGACTATGGGAAGCAGGGAAGTGGTCCGAGACAGACCCGAGGCCTCAGCTAGAGGAAAGCAGGACTAAAAGCGCTTTTAAAGTGCAGGGTCCAGGACAGGGGCCTAGGGAGAGTACCAGTTGAGAAGGGCTCACATTAGTAATTTAACTTTTTCTTCATCAAATACATATTGGATTGTCACTATAAACTGGAACCTAATGCATATACTGAGCTTCCCAGGTGATGCTGGTGGTAAAAGACCTGCCTGCCAATGCAGGAGACATGAGAGATGCAGGTTCGATCTCTGTATTGGGAAGATCCCCTTGAATAGAAAATGGCAATCCACTCCAGCATTCCAGCTTGGAAAATTCCATGGACAAAGGTGCCTGGCGGGGTACAGTCCGTGGGGTTGCAGAGTTGTACGCAACTGAAGCGACTTGGCACACACGTGCATATACTGAAGAAACAGCTGGTTCACAGGACAGTTCCTGCCTCCACGGGGGCTGTCACCTGTACTCAGCAACTTCTGGTTTTAAAGAGGCCTTCCCCAATGTACAGAAACATTTCAACTGGTAATGAGGATAATTCACTAGTGTTTATATTTCTCTAAATATGCTAAATAAATGTTCTGTGGCTAATAGCAGAACTAGATTTTGTAATCATTACAGGGTTTAAAATAAATTTGTAATCTAATGTTATTCTTATATAAATTTGATCTTCAAGATAAAGTAAATTCGGCTTCATCGTAAAAAAAATTCGCTGAGGGCCATTATTTAGAGTGCACTGCCCTCTGATGGTTACAATGCAGTATTTATTTTCAGTTTCTCCCCAGGCTCCCTAGAATGGAAAGTTCCTTGCTTGGGTCTTTGTGGATAAGATTTGTGACATTCTGAATTTTCTCATTTTTCCATTTATTGTTGTTTTCTTGCAAAAAGTCTCAGAGTTACTGAAATTATGTTGTAGTAAAATAAGACAAAATAACTCCATTTCGTGGAGTTTTTTAAACAATATTCAGAGAATCCAGAAATAATCCCAAACGATTAAGGGAGAAAAAGCTTTCATTTTAAGATTTGCCAGAAAAAAAAAAAGGGAGAATGATCTAGAAACTGGAGTGCTCCACCTAAAAGACAGGAACCTCTTAAAATATGAATACCAAAACTATTATAATACAAAAGTCATTATCAAGGCATAGCAATTTTAAAAAGGTCAAAATAAAATGAAAAATGACAAAGAACACCTCAACACCAAGCCTGGAAACAGTCATAATAATTTTTTTGGCACTAAAAATGTAGTATTTCAAGGCTATTGGACAATTTATTAACCATTATTACCATGTTCTTTGTGCCTACAATGTCCATATAAGAATTGCTTAGTGGATATGTGCTTTGAGGGTGAGAGAAAAATTGAAGAAAAATTTTTTGTTTTAATTTCAAAGACAAGGAATCTTGACAAACAGTCATTCAGATTTTACTGTAGGGTTAACTTAGCTCCAAATACATACCTATCAACTGTTAGATTAGTACAAACATAATTTTGGTTTCCAACAGTGAATTTTAAATCATTATAACTAGGCTCAAATATATCTTTATCAATAAAAATAGGAACAGTTACAATCAACATATTTTTGCTAATGAGATATAAGTTTGTTTATTCCTGCTCCATAAAAGATACAGGTGGAGTAGAAGGACATGCACTCATCTTCTCCTGTGAGAACTCCAAAATTACAACTCACTGCTGAACAACCATCAACAGGAGAATGTTGGATCCCACCAAAAAAAGATACTCCACATCCAAGGGCAAAGGAGAAGCCCCAACAAGATGGTAGGAGTGGCAAAATCATGCGTACAGTCAAACCCCATACCAGCCAGAGACACTCGGAGGGCTCAAACAAAACCTTGTATGAACCAGGACCCAGAGACCCCAGAGACTGAACCAGACCTGCGTTTGAGTGTCTCCGGCAGAGGTACGGGTCTGCTGCAGGGGCTCTGGGTGCGGCAGACCTGGGCCACCCAGCCTGCGGCATAAGCCCTCTTGGAGGAGGCCTTCGCTATCCCCACCATAGAGCCGCCGAGCAGACGACCCACAGACTGCAGAACAATGGTGCCAAAGAAATTCTCACACTGTTAAGAAAGGACCAAAACAGATTTCCCAACCTGGAGATCTGGCAAAGGGACTGAGGACTCTAAGGGAATTTGACTTCGGATGCCATTGGGATTTGATTACACAACTTCCACTGGACTGGGAAAGCAGACGCTTGGAGGCACAAACAAAGCTATGTGTGCACCAGAACGCAGGAGAAAGGAGCAGTGACCCCACAGAGACTGATGCAGACTTGCCTGTAAGTGTCCAGGCGTGGATTGGCGGTGGACTGCTGCAGAGTCTGCAGCACTGAGTGTGGCAGTGCATGAATGGGACCTTTTGAAGACCACCAGTATCTACATTACCTCCACCATTGTCTGGTCTCAGGTCAAACAACAGGGAGGGAACACAGCCATCAACAGAAAATCGGATTAAAGATTTACTGAGCATGGCCCCACCCATCAGAATAAGACCCAGTTTCCCCCTCAGGCAGTCTCTCCCAACAGGAAGCTTCCATAAGTCTCTTATCATTATCTGTCAGAGGGCAGTTCAGTTCAGTCACTCAGTCATGTGTCACTCTTTGTGACCCCATGAATTGCAGCACTCCAGGCCTCCCTGTCCATCACCAACTCCCGGAGTCTACCCAAACTCATGCCCATCGAGTCAGTGATGCCATCCAGCCATCTCATCCTCTGTCGTCCCCTTCTCCTGCCCCAAATCCTTCCCAGAATTAGGGCCTTTTCAAATGAATCAACTCTTCACATGAGGTGGCCAAAGTACTGGAGTTTCAGCTTCAACATCAGTCCTTCCAATGAACATCCTGGACTGATCTCCTTTAGGATGGTCTGGTTGGATCTCCTTGCAGTCCAAGGGACTCTCAAGAGTTTTCTCCAACACCACAGTTCAAAAGCATCAATTCTTTGGTGCTCAGCTTTCTTCACTGTCCAACTCTCACATCCATATATGACCACTGGGAAAACCATAGCCTTGACTAGATGGACCTTTGTTGGCAAAGTAATGTCTCTGCTTTTCAACATGCTGTCAGGGTTGGTCATAGCTTTCCTTCCAGCGTTTTTTAATTTCATGGCTGCAATCACCATCTGCACTGATTTTGGAGCCCCTCCCAAAAGAGTCTGGCACTGTTTCCACTGTTTCTCCATCTATTTGCCATGAAGTGATGGGACCAGATGCCATGATCTTAGTTTTTTTTTTTTAATTTTCTTTACTTTATTGTGTTGGTTTTGCCATACATTGACATGAATCCGCCATGGGTATACATATGTTCCCCCTCCAGAACCCCCCTCCCTCCTCCCTCCCGATTCCCTCCCCCTGGGTCATCCCGGTGCCCCAGCCCCGAGCATCAACCCTGGGCTGACGATTGATTTCACATATGATAATTAACATGTTTCAGTGCCATTCTCCCATATCATCCCACCCTTGCCCTCTTCCACAGAGTCCATGAGTCTGTTCTATACATCTGTGTTCCTTTTGCTATCTCGTATGCAGGGTTCTCGTTACCATCTTTGTAAATTCCATATATATGCGTTAGTATACTGATCTTAGTTTTTTGAATGTTGAGCTTTAAGCCAACTTTTTCACTCTCCTCTTTCACTTTCATCAAGAGGCTTTTTAGTTCCTCTTCACTTTCTGCCATAAGGGTCGTTTCATCTGCATATCTGAGGTCCTTGATATTTCTCTTGGCAATCTTGATTCCAGCTTGTGCTTCCACCCCAGCGTTTCTCATGATGTACTCTGCATACAAGTTAAATAAGCAGGGTAACAATAATATAGCCTTGACATACTGCTTTTCCTATTTGGAACCAGTCTGTTGTTACACATCCAGTTCTAACTGTTGCTCCCTGACTTGCACACAGGTTTATCAAGAGGCAGGTCAGATGGTCTGGTATGCCCATCTCTTTCAGAATTTTCCACTGTTTATTGTGACCCACACAGTCAAAGGCTTTGGAATAGTCAATAAAGCAGAAATAGATGTTTTTCTGGAACTCTCTTGCTTTTTCAATGATCCAACAGATGTTGGCAGTTTGATCTCTGGTTCCTCTGCCGTTTCTAAAACCAGCTTGAACATCTGGAAGTTCACAATTCATGTATTGCTGAAGCCTGGCTTGGAGAATTTTAAGCATTACTTTACTAGCGTGTGAGATGAGTGCAATTGTGCAGTAGTTTGAGCATTCTTTGGCATTGCTTTTCTTTGGGATTGGAATGAAAACTGATCTTTGCCAGTCCTGTGGCCACTGCTGAATTTTCCAAATTTGCTGGCATATTGAGTTCAGCACTTTCACAGCATCATCTTTCAGAATTTGAAATAGCTCAACTGGAATTCCATCACCTCCACTAGCTTTGTTCGTGGTGATGCTTCCCAAGACCCACTTGACTTCACATTCCAGGATGTCTGGCTCTAGGTGAGTGAGCACACTATTGTGATTATCTGGGTGATTTTTTTGTACAGTTCTTCTGTGTATTCTTGCCACCTCTTCTTAATATCTTCTGCTTCTGTTAGGTCCCTACCATTTCTGTCCTTTTTTGAGCCCATCTTTCCATGAAATGTTCCCTTGGTATCTCTAATTTTCTTGAAGAGATCTCTAGTCTTTCCCATTCTATTGTTTTCCTCTGTTTCTTTGCATTGATAGCTGAGGAAGGCTTTCTTTTCTCTCCTTGCTATTCTTTGGAACTCTGCATTCAAATGGGTATATCTTTCCTTTTTTCCTTTACTTTTCACTTCCCATTTTTTCATAGCTATTTGTAAGGCCTCCTTAGGCAGCCATTTTGCTTTTTTGCATTTCTTTTTCTTGGGGATGGTCTTGATCCCTGTCTCCTGTACAATGTCACAAACCTCCATCCATAGTTCATCAGGCACTCTATCAGATCTAGTCCTTTAAATCTATTTCTCACTTCCACTGTATAGTCATAAGGAATTTGACTTAGGTCATACCTAAATGGTCTAGTGGTTTTCTCCACTTTCTTCAATTTCAGTCTGAATTTTGCAATATATCTAAGAAATAGGTATGGATAATAAATATCATAGACATTAGGCATAGATTTTAAAATCGACTAATATTGCAGCCACAAAATTAAAAACTCTTGCTCCTTGGATGAATAGTGATATCAAAACTAGACATTACTTTAAAGAGCAGAGACATCACTTTTGACAAAGGTCTATAGGGTAAAAGCTGTAGTTTTTGCAGTAATTGTCTATGAAGGTGAGAGCCAGACAGTAAAGAAGACTAAGAGCTGAAGAATTGACACTTTTGAACTGTGGTGTTGGAGAAGACTCTTGAGAGTCCCTTGCACTGCAAGGAGATCCAACCAGTCCACCCTAAAGGAGATCAGTCCTGGGTGTTCATTGGAAGGACTGATGCTGAAGCTGAAGCTCCAATACTGTGTCCACCTGATATGAAGAGCCGACTCATTGGGAAAGAGCCTGATGCTAGGAAAAATTGAGGGCAAGAAGAGAAGTGGATGACAGAGGATGAGATGGTTGGATGGCATCACTGACTCAGTGGACATGAATCTGAGGAAACTCGGGGAGACAGTGATGACAGAGAAGACTGATGTGTTGCAGTTCATGGGATCACAGAGTCAGACTCAACTTAGCGACTGAACAACAACAACAGCAACAATAATATTACTTAAGAGAATTAGTACTTCTTTTTTTCCTTCTGCAACCTCCATACCACAAGACAGATGGAAATAATGCTCTGTGAAACACACAAATGCAAATGATAACACAAGCACTCAGGTTTGATTTTTAAAAGCAGAGGTGCTAAGATGAAAAGAAAAATGTAAACAGCTGCCCAAAGGAATACAAGTTTGTAATAACACTTTCAAAAAACTCCAAAAATAGATGAGGCCCTTATCTGAACTCCTTAGAATTAGCTTGGCTAGAGTAAAATTACAGGTTAGACATGTAGATGGATTCAGAGGTCCAATTTCCAACCAGTTAATGTTGCTATTCAGTCACTGAGTTGTGTCTGACTATTTGCAACCCCACGGACTGCAGCACACCAGGCTCCTCTGTCCTTCACCATCTCCAGAATTTGCTCACATTCATGTCCATTGAATTGATGATGCTATCTAAGCATCTCATCCTCTGATGCCTCCTTCTCCTCTTGCCCTCAGTTTTTCTTAGCATCAAGGTCTTTTCAATGGGTCAGTTCTTCTCATCAAGTGGCCAAAGTATTGGAGCTTCAGCATCAGTCCTTCTAATGAATATTCAGGGTTGATTTCCTTTGGGATTGACTAGTTTGATCTCCTTGCAGTCCAAGGGAATCTCAAGAGTCTTCTCCAACACCACACTTCAGAATCATCAATTCTCAGTGCTCAGCCTTCTTTATGATCCAACTCTCACACTTGTACATAAGTAAGTACTGGAAAAACAATAGCTTTGACTAAGCAGACCTTTGTCAGCAAAGTGATGTCTCTGCTCTTTAATATACTGTCTAGGTCTGTGATAGCTTTCTTTCCAAGAAGCAAGCATCTTTTAATTTTGTGGCTGCAGTCACCGTCTGCAGTGAATTTGGAGGCTAAGAAGATTAAATCTGTGTTTCCGCTTTTCCCCCTTCTACTTGCCATGAAGTAATGGGACAAGATGCCAAGATCTTAGTTTTTGAATGTTGAGTTTTAAGCCAGATTTTTTATTCTCCTCTTTCACCCTCATCAAGAGGCTTTTTAGTTCCTCTTCACTTTCTGCCATTAGGTATCATCTGCATATCTGAGGTTGTTGATATTTCTCCTAGCTATCTTGATTCCAGCTAGTGATTCATCCAGCCTGGCATGTCAGTTGATGTACTCTGCATATAAGTTAAATAAGCAGTCAACATATAGCCTTATCATATTCCTTTCCAAATTTTAAACCAGTCAGTTTTTCCATGTCCATTTATAATTGTTGCTTCTTGACCTGCATACAGGTTTCACAGGAGGCAGGTAAGGTAGTCTGGTATTCCCATCTCTTTAAGAATTTTCCAGTTTGTTGTGATCCACACAGTCAAAAGCTTTAGCATAGTCAATGAAGCAGAAGTAGATGTTTTTCTGGAATTCCCTTACTGTCTGTATGATTCAGCAAATGCTGGCAATTAGATCTCTGGTTCCTCTGCCTTTTCTAAATCCAACTTATATATCTGAAGTTCTCGGTTCACATAGTGCTAAAGCCTAGCTTGAAGGATTTTGTGTATAACCTTACCAGCATGTGAAATAAACACAATCATTTAAGCATTCTTTGGCATTGTTCTTCTTTGGAATTGGAATGAAAACTGTCCTTTTCCAGTTCAGTGGCCACTGCTGAGTTTTCAAAGTTTGCTGATATATTGAGTGCAACACATTAACAGCATTATCTTTTAGGACTTTAAATAGTTCAACTGAAATTCAGTCACCTCTATTAGCTTTGAATTTAGTAATGCTTCTTATGGCCCTCTTAACTTCACACTCCAGGATTTCTGGCCTTAGGTGAGTGACCATAACTTTGTGGTTATATGGGTCATTAAGATCTCTTTTGTATAGTTCTTCTGTGTATTCTTGCCCCCTCTTCTTAATCTCTGTGCTTCTGTTAGGTCCTTATGGTGTCTGTTCCTTATTTTTCCCATCCTTTCATAAAATTTTCCCTTGGTATCACAAATCTTTTTGACAAGATGTCTAGTCTTTCCCATTCTGTTGTTTTCCTCCATTTCTTTGCATTGTTCATTTAAGCAGGCCTTCTTATCTTTCCTTGCAATTCTCTGCTTTGCAACCAATGCGCATTACTAGTATCGAATTCTTAGGACAAGGTTCGTGATTTTGAGGTTTCACCCCTAGTTATCCATAAGGCAATGAAACACTCTCTTGGGAACAATTTTAGCTGACAATCTGAAATAGCTCAAATGCATACCCTCTGCTCATATATAATCATGCAGAATAAAGACATGCTCACTTTTTGAGCATTTCAGCATCCAAATTCAACAGATGGACCAACAGAGAGCTGCCAAAGGAAATAAGTTGACAAGCCTGGGAATGTGGCCATGACCAGTGAGGACTTCTGTCTACTTCCCTCCATTCTGTCTAATGATTGTATATCTCTATTTCTACAGCCTTGTGGGTGCTCAGGTGATATGTCCAGTCTATGTCTTCTAGGGTTCATGAAAGATGCCGAGTACAGTGATTGCTTCTTTTAAATCACTTATCAATATAATTTGAATTCAAATTAATGACACTTCAGACATTTTCTATTAATTCTTCCAATCATTTCAAATCATTCACTCATTAGCATTTATTAAAACCGATAGATACTAAATACATCATAATAGAAAACTATATGACATTGTCTGCTTAGTAAATAAATTTAAAGATCCTTTGGGAGATAAGCTTGCAAAAAATCCAATTAAAATATGTGTATATATAAAGTTTAACATGTAATATGCATTAGCAATCAACTCAGGAAAATTGAGCAAAACTTTAATAAAAATAGAGGTAACAAATTTTTTATAATATACTTCTGTAACATTCAAGTACGATCTCTAATGTGTTATGTAGGATCATTTTTCAGATGATAAATTTTTGATAGTATTAGTAAGCATAGGTCAAGGAATGGGTGAAAATTGTTTACTTAAATATATTTATTACAGAGAAGAAAGTTGCTAATGAGTAAAGGTTTTGTGTGTGTGTATGTTGTCATTTTTCATAACAGAAAGAGACAGCATAGTGTAAAAGAAACTCACAATAACTCCCTCCTGACTCTTACAGCAAACATTTTCAACCAGAGCTCAAGGTTAAATTTTAGGATTAACCCGGTAGGTTTTATGCTTTCATTCTTTCCTCTGTGTTTAAGAGGTTAATAATTATGAGATTAAATTTTGCAAAAAAATGTGAGACACTTCTAGATTATGCTTCTATGGTGGGAAACTGAAAAGATTCATGATGAGAGGTCATGAAATTCTGGTTTCTTTGTTCTGAAGAAGCAGTATACAGGCCAAGTTGCACCAGTGATTACTATTCACTAGATGGCAGAATGCTAAAGGAATGCTTTGACATGGAACAGTTGGTTTCATAAACGTGCTGGGTAATTTGATGTAAGTGTCTTTGTCTTCATATTGTGGCTAAAGTCAAGGATTTACTGATATTAAATACAGTGAATATCCTGAAATAGCCCCTGCAACAGAGGAAGGCATTTTCTCTAAGTAAATACTAGAATCTCAGATTTGTAAGGGAACTTCTGTCATCCTCTGGCATGCCCCCAAATCTTTGCCTTCTGCTGTGTTTCCTAGGATGGTCGCTCTATTTATAATCTTTGTGGCTTCCTAACTCACAAACCGCAGAGATATCTTGGCATCCTTCCTCTGTCTTACCCATCTCTAACACAACATCAAATATCAGCTGGCCTTCTTGCTAGGGCCTCCGCCCTTGTTCACTCCTCCTGATACATTTACAGCCGCGCTGTGGGTAAGTTGTGCTTGATCTGTGCACGGTTTCTTGTCACTGTCTCCTATCTGTCCTTTATGGTTTGACTCTTGGTGTGACCAAGCTCACTTCCATGCTCTGTCAGCATGATATTTCCCAAACACATGTTTTAGCACATCAGGCTATTTAAGAAATACTGTGGGGACCACTTTTCACTTATCAGATGGGCCAAAAATTTAAAAACAAAATTTGATGAAAACTCACCTTTAGGGGAAATGATGGGTGTGACAGGAGGGCTGTTGAATATCTCCATTCACAACAGGAAATTGTGCCATATTTTGGATATCAAAAATAAATATTTCCCTTGAACAATTCCTCTGCTATTATATTCATTGCAGCATTATTTCTATGATCCAAACCTGTAATTATTGCTAATATTAATCAATAGAGATATGTTTAAGTATAGTTGGGAATGTTGACATAATGAAATCCTGTGCAATCTTTAAGAATAAAGTGGATCAGAATGAGTTGATAAGAAAATGCCTTCAAGATATGTTACTTTTGAATAATTGAAAGAACAAGGTTCAGAGTAAAAGGAAGAGTATGAGTCATTTGTGTTAGAATATTTATTTCATGTCCAAGTTTTTGTATGCATATATGCAAACTCACTAAGTATTGGAGACACAGTAGCCTAGTGGTTAACAGCATAGATTGCGGAGCTGTATTTACTGAGTTCAAAAGCTAACTCTATCCTTACTAGTTCCATGACCGTGGGCAGGTTGGTAAGTCTTCTAAGTCTCAATTTCCTCTTTATAAAATGGAAATGTTAATAGCGACTCCCTTATAAGGCTGTTATAAGGATTATATAGGTTAATTAATATATATTACTTTTGACAGCATCTGGCATATAGTAAGATCTATACTAGTGTATATTGAAAATTTATTCAACCATTTTCTGGAAGGATATGTAAGGAACATTTCCAGAGGGTGGGTCTAGAGACTGAGGGATATATATGGAAGCCAGAGATCAAATTGCCAACATCTGTTGGATCATCGAAAAAGCAAGAGAGTTCCAGAAAAACGTCTACTTCTGCTTTATTGACTATGCCAAAGCCTTTGACTGTGTGGATCACAATAAACTGTGGAAAATTCTGAAAGAGATGGGCCTATCAGACCACCTGACCTGCCTCCTGAGAAATTTGTACGCAGGTCAAGAAACAACAGTTAGAACTGGACATAAAACAACAGACTAGTTCCAAATCAGGAAAGGACTATGTCAAGGCTGTATATTGTCACCCTGCTTGTTTGACTTATATGCAGAGTACATCATGAGAAATGCTGGAGTGAATGAAGCACAAGCCAGAATCGAGATTGCTGGGAGAAATATCAATAACCACAGATATGCAGATGACACTACTCTTATGGCAGAAAGCAAAGAAGAACTAAAAAGCCTCTTGATGAAAACAAAAGAGAGTGAAAAAGTTGGCTTGAAGCTCAACATTCAGAAAACTAAGATCATGGCATCTGGTCCCATCACTTCATGGCAAATAGATGGGGAAACAGTGGAAACAGTGACAGACTTTGCATTTTTGGGCTCCAAAATCACTGCAGATGGTGACTGCAGCCATGAAATTAAAAGATATTTGCTCCTTGGAAGAAAAGTTATGACCAACCTAGACCACATATTAAAAAGCAGAGACATTACTTTGTCAGCAAAGGTCCATCTAGTCAAGGCTATGGTTTTTCCAGTAGTCATGGATGGATGTGAGAGTTGGACTATAAAAAAAGCTGAGTGCTGAAGAACTGATGTTTTTGAACTGTGATGTTGGAGAAGACTCTTGAGAATCCTTTGGAGTGCATGGAGATCCAACCACTCCATCCTAAAGGAGATCAGTCCTGAGTGTTCATTGGAAGGACTGATGTTAAAGCTGAAACTCCAATACTTTGGCCACCTGATGCGAAGAGCTGACTCATTTGAAAGGACCCTGATGCTGGGAAAGATTGAAGGCAGGAGAAGTGGATGTCAGAGGAGGAGATGGTTGGATGACATCACCACATAATGGACCTTAGTTTGAGTAAACTCCAGGAGTTGGTGATGGACAAGGAGGCCAGGCGAGCTGTAGTCCAAAGGGTCACAAAGAGTCTGTCACGACTGAGCGACTGAACTGTATTGAACTGGGAGATCAATATATATATATATATATATATATAGACATATGTATGTATGTATAAATATATATAGTGGTAGGCGATTTAGTCACTAAGTCTTGTCTGACTCTTGCAGTGCCATGAACTGTACCCCGCCAGGCTCCTCTGCACAAGGGATCTTCCAGGCAAGAATACTGAGCGGGCTGCCCTTTCCTTCTCTAGGGGATGTTACTGACCAGGGATTTGATCTGGATCTTCTGCATTGCAGGTGGTCTCCTGCATTGCAGGCAGATTCTTTACCGACTTGAGCCACAAGAGAAGCCTATATAATAATAATAATACACATATGTATATATATTACATGAGTAATATTAAAAGAGGGTACCTTTTAAAAATCTTTCAGTGGTTCTCCATCACTTTAAGATGGATATGAATTTAACTGGATGTCATGTCTTCTGCTTGAAGCATTTAGTCCACTGACGTTTGAAGTGATTGTAGGTAGTATGCATTTACTGCCATTTCGTTACTCATTTCCTGCTTGTTTTTGCAGTTTTATCTGTTCTCTTCTGCTTTTAGCTTCTCCTCGTGTTGTTTGGTGAGGGCCAGAGCCAGGCGTGAGCTGGTGCTTCTCCCCTGCTCCGTGCCCAGGCCTGTATTGGGGCGGGGCGGGTGGCAGGTTGCTGGAGCAGAAGCCCCGAGGGTCCGGTCTCAGCTGGCCTGCTCCCTGGTGCGCTCCTAGCGTGACACCCTCAGTCCAGAGAGGACCGGTGCTGGAGCCGAGAGCCTGGCGTGGGCCCTCGGCGTGGACCTGGACCTGGGTCCGGGCCGTGTCGCCCGGCTGCAGTCCGTCACCCGGCCTCCTTCTGCTGTGCTGCCCGTTTCGGCAGCAGCGGCGGTCCTCCCACACCCAGGGCTGAGTCCCCGTGGGCCTCCCAGCCACGCTGCAGCCCTCACCCCGTGTGCACCTAGCAGGGCGGAGGCTGTCAGGGGAAGCACCCTGACTGCAGCCGCCCACCCTGGCTGGCACCGTAGTAACCATCTGTGGGGCTTATTTCAGGACAGGAGGTCCCGGTCAGGAGCATGGAAACCGCCACTACCGGGAAACATTTGGGAAAGGTCAACAGGAGGCGCCATGTGTCCAGCCTCCTTCCAGAATTTTCCTCCCTGGAATCCATCTTGGCTGAGCAATGTGTACACCGCCAGGAAGGCCCAGAGTCACCGGGCAGAGACAGCCTGGAGACTAACCCCGTCCCCATCAAACCTGGGCTGCGAGCCCCTGGGCAGAGCAGACCTCTGGGTCCCTGACTCCACTGCCCTCCACCCAGCGCCTCTTCCTGGTAAAGCCTCGAGCTGTGTGTGTGTGTGTGTGTGTGTGTGTGTGTGTGTGTG
>ML661334.1:2412822-2482295 GCA_007570785.1 Antilocapra americana | reverse complement strand
GTGTGTGTGTGTGTGTGTGTGTGTGTGTGTGTGTGTGTGTGTGTGTGTGTACAACTTTGAAACTATTTCTTGGATGTTCATTAATAAAAAAACTCTTCAGGCTTTAGCAAATACTGAATTTACTACTAAAATATACCTAGGTAGATTTTGTATTTCTCCTTAAGTGTGGATCCTTGGAGAATTATATTCTCTGTTAAACACTAAAAACAGTGCACTCAGAAGAGGGACTGCTAACCATCAGCTATTAAGTAGTACTGCCTCTAAAAAATGAAAAACAAAAAAAGGGGGGCCATCTGGGATACAAGAGCATGTTTTTATGGGTCTCCACAGGATCCTTGCAAGAATGCATGCAGGAAGAATGGAGTCCAAAGTTTTGGAAACCAAAGAACAGTTTAGAAAAAAAGAAAAATATTTTTCTGAAAAGAAGGCAGAGAAAAAATCACACAATACTCCCTATGTGATAGACATTTTGAAGTTAAAAATCAGTTATGTTTTTCATCACTGTGTGTATTTAATGTTTATTTCACTAGAGAAGTATTTAATGTTAAAATTTTATTTTCAGCTTTCCAATGTTTTCTCGCAAGTTATTTGATGCAATACGCCATGGATGGATATTAACATTGCAAACAGTCCGGCAGTGGGTGAATTTATACTGACTAGGCAGCTAGGCTGGGTAAAGTGACCTTGAGAAGTTACATACGTAACTGTGTTAGTCACTCAGTCATGACCAACTCTTTGCAACCCCACAGACTGTAGCCCACCAGGCTCCTCTGTCCACAGAATTCTCCAGGCAAGAATACTAGAGTGGGTTGCCATTCCCTTCTCCAGGGAATCTTCCTGACTCAGGGACTGAACCTGGGTCTCCTGCATTGCAGGCAGATTCTTTACCATCTGAGCCACCAAGAAGTGCTTTATGATCTCCAAAATCTTTATTAGTTTTGCTATACAACTATAGTACGTCAACAAGCATTTGAGGAATTGAATATCTTCCATTAACACTAGAAAGGCAATATAAAGGCAACTATTAATGCAATACAGATTTTTAAAATCTTCTATAAAAATGGAGTATCTTCCATTTAATCAGTCATTAAATGTGAGTCTGGAAAATAATAGGTTAAGCTATCTTATATGTAAAGGTGGAAAATCGGTCAAATGTCATTTCTTTGAAATAGTAACTCTTCATCATTTGTAAAAAGATAGATTTAAATTGAAGAAAAATCAATGTACAATCTTAGAAGGTTGGACTAGTTGCTTAGAAAGATTATCTGTACACGTTGACTTTCTAAGAGTATTCCTTTCTCCTGCCTTGGCTCACTCACCAGCAGGGAGACAGGGAGGGCTGAGTATCCACCTGAGCACAGCTCCTAAAGGGCTCTGAATAATAGGGTGCATTTAATATGTTACCTGTAGGAAAGTAAGAGCCCAGCCCCAGGTCCCTGTTGCATTCACCACTTCATCTTTGATTCTTAGACACTCCTTACTGTAACTCCTGGCTGCTCTGAGTTTGAAAAATGATGCTTTCACCGCCACTGCAGTTCTAAGCCGGTTCTTAATTTGTATGTGTGCATACGAGTGTTTTGTTTGGCTCGTGTTATAAACAAATATAAAATAAAAACAATCTATACAAAGAGTTGCGGAATCAGTAGTGGATAGTGATTCCATATAAATGGATGTCAGTAAAAGAGACACATGGGCACAGCAGTGAGGAGATGCGCTGTGAAGTCAGACTGCCTATGTGCACCCCCCCCACCACCCCCGACTCCCACCGCCAGTGTGTTCTGAGGAGGTTATGTCATTTCTTCTAGCCTACAGTTTCTACTCTGCAAAATGGGTGGCATAATAGTATGGTTGCCTTGTATGATTGTAAGAATCAAATTGGTTAACACACATAAGAAACTCTGAGTAGCATTACACACTGTGAACATGATCAAAGTGATAGCACTGGCTGCCAAATGGAATACCTCTAGTTAACCATCCTAGTGGACTTTTCTGGGCTCATACACTAAATCTTTATGGTGTTGCTGATCTCTCCTGCTGGTTTTGATGAGGGCTCCCTGTGGGTCTGAACATGTTTGCAAGAACCTCTGGGAATATCTCCAGATCTCAGCTGCTCCAGAGAACCAGGCTCCTCCTTCCTTCCTTCCTTTCATCTTCTCTTCCTTCATCATCAAATATTTATTGGCCAAATGTTAGGCATGATGCTAGGGTTACATGAGTCAAGCCAAATCATGACTTCAAGGAACTGACACTTTGGATTGAAAGAGGAGAGAATTTGAGGTGCTGAAAACTAAATAGACCATGTCAATGCAGCCTGGCATCACTGTGTTAGAATTAAACATGGGGCTCTAGGGGCTGCCTAGAGGGGCATCTGAGCCCGAGTGCAAAGTGGTCTAGATAGGAGAGGAGATGGGCTTGGGGAAAAGCCACCTGGAAAGGTGAAATCTGATTCAGCCTGTGTACTGAAGCATCTTTCAGGAATTAGCCAGACTTGGATGGAAGAGAGGCTGAGGGTGGAGAGAAACGTGCATTAGCCTGTTGAGAAGTTTAGAGGTGGCACATTTGGAGGAGATAAGTAGACCACCGAGTCTAGTGAGGTATGAAGGGGATCAACCAGTAAAGGCCTTTCAGTCCATGCTAAGGTGTTTAGAAGTTTCTCTAAAGCTTGGAAGAGCCACTAGAGATCTTAAGCAGGAAAATGGTAGGAACTGAGGTGAGTTTCAGCATCCTCCCAGCACAGTGGGGAGTGGACTAGAGGGAGTCAAGATCAGAAGAAAGGAGGCTGGTTGTGAGGATATTCTAGTGAGGCATGGGAAGGCAGTGGCAGGGGGTTTGTGACATAGGTAGCATTAAGAAATACAGTTCTCAGAACTCAGTGGCTGCTCAGGTTTGGAAAATGAAGAAAGAGGGGACACATCAGGCTAACATTTAATTGACAAGACTTGAACAGCTGAACGGTGGTGAAGCCCATCACTGATATAAACGGCTACATATGTGGGGCCACTATATTCCTTTTTCAGCCTTTCAGTGTGAACTGCCTGCAGAATGCTTCAATGGAGACATTTATAGTGTCCAGGAATCAAAATATATGGACTAGAGAAATAGATTTAGGGGGCTGGGCATGTGGGTTTTAACTGACAACCTGGGATTGTAAGCCAACCAGCAGGACACATGTACCAAGCGAGATGCGAATAGACACAGACAGATTTAGGAGCATCAGCATTTACAGTGCGGTGGATTCTGCACTTGACAAATGGGAAGGAAGGAGTGTTACAAGTTTGATGACAAAATATCTGGGAGAATATGGGACTGTTGTGGTCAGGTGACCAGGAAAGGAACTGCAAGCTTCAGAGGAGCAGAGACTTTGCAAGGGAACATGCAGCAGCAAAGGGCCAGGTTGTGGAGAGGATGTTCCCATGCAGGGAGGCTCTGGTGGGAAATATGCCTGGGAAAAGTTGGGGTTTCCTAGAAGGAGCAGGCACACAGCACACTGAGGGGGCTGAGTTCACATGGTTTAAACAGAATGAAGGTCTGCAGTAAACAAATACAGATTACCCTTGAGCAACATGGAAGGTAGAGGTATCTGCCCTAGGAAAATCCAGAATCTACATGTAATTTTACAGTTAGCCCTCCATATGTACCTCATCTGCATCCTGAGATTCAACCAAGCAAAGGTGGTGTAGGTCTGCAGTATGCAGTCAGTTAAAAACAAAATGAAATAGTACGTATGAGTGGACGCAGCACAGTAGAAACCTGTGCTGTTCCAGAGCTAACTGTAGTTGATTGTAAAGGGGATGGTGGAAAGATGGACTGTGGTGAAGTACCTACCAGTGTAGAGAAGACCACACAGGAAGAGGAAGGACAGTAACAGAGGTAGGTGTTTAGCAGTGACCCCAAATGAGCAGAAGCCTAATGTAAAGATGCTCCCAGGGAGTGCAGGCGGAAAAGCAGGGGGATGAATTTTGCTTTGATTTTTTTCATGTTGAGCTTTGATTATTTTTGCTGTTGCACATTCATCACTGGCTATATTCCATGCATTTATAATTTTTTAATTAAAATTTCTTTTTATTGTGGTAGTTTCAGGCACAGCAAAGTGATTTCAGTTGTACATATACATGTATCTGTTCTCCTTCAAATTGTTTTCCCATTTAGGTTGCTACAGAATATTGAGCAGAGTTCCCCATGCTGTACAGTAGGTTCTGGTTGGTTACCCATTTTAAATAAAGTTGTGTGAGGTGGATACGTTTTGACAATAGCAGCGTGAGCCTTGGCATCTTGGCACTGAAGAGTTGTGTCCTGGCAGTAGAGACTTGCTTTAATAAAATGTTCTTGTGCTTGGACTGAATTAGAGGCCTTTCCTCTGTCTCACTGTCAAGAAGCTTGGCAAAGAGTGACTGTAACAGATCCATCCTGCCTCTGCCTGGCCCCGACTTGTTTAGGGATGGGAGTTGTTCATTTCTAAGGTGCAAGTAAAAGGAGGAAGCAAAGCTTTTCTGAGTACCCATGATGATCCCAGCACTTTGAGGCTCTTGTGTTGCCTCCTTATTACACAGAAGGAAACAGATTCATCAGGTGTAAAACGCTCAGGCTCCCCAGCTATGAGGTCACAGAGCGAGAATGGTGCCCTGAAGACGTCCTTTATTAAATCTTGTGGTTTAGTCACTCAGTCGTGTCCGACACTTGTGACCCCATGGACTGTAGCCCACCAGGCTCCTCTGTCCATGGGGTTCTCCAGGCAAGAATACTGGGGTGGGTTGCCATTTCCATCTCCAGGGGATCTGCACAAACCAGGAACTGAACCTGGGTCTCCCACATTGCAGGCGAACTCCTGCACTGCACGTGGATTCTTTACCAACCGAGCTACAAGGGAAGCCCAAATCTTCCAGAATTTACTAAATCCAAACTTTACTGTATCTTCCTGATTTGCAATTGCATTCTGGGCAAACACACAGTGTTCAAGTGTCACGCATGTTTCCTGGATGTCCTGAGAATCTCTGAAACCATCTCAGAATACATGTGCAGAGAACTAGAGACTGAATTACTAAAACTTGGCCACTAGATGGTCAGAGTTCTGAATCAAGCTGGGGGACATCCTGACACTCCTGAGAATTATCACTATTAACAAAGAACCAAATGGCTCACAACTAGGCTGTTTTTCATTCAACTGTGAATTCTATGAACATTTCTGAAGTGCCATCCAGCTGTGACGCTATTAACAAAAATACTGGCAATACTTATGACAACTAGCATTTATGGAACAGTTACTGAGCTCTAGACACTATTGAAAGTATGTTACATGTTTTAACTCATTGAATACTCTCAGCTAGCTTTGAAGCAGGTCCCATGATAACCTGCATTAATTTAAAGGTGAAGATACTCCTCTTTTTATATTGCACTGATACATAGTCTTTTATACATTATTTTCATTTTATACTGTAAGTATGTGCTAACTTTGTAAAGAGGAAAAAACAAGCCAAAGGTAAAGCGATCATTTAGTAAATAATATTAGATCCAAATGTATGAGCTCAAGGCTTGTGAGCCTGCCCAGGAGGAAGGAGGTTCTGGAGGAGCTTTTCCACCAGGCGCATTTTATCACATAATTGGCACTTCACTAAGCTCATTAAACACCTTGCTGATTGGCCCAATAGTCCCTAACAGGAATACCAGATACTGGTTGTAAAAATAATGCTAGGACAAAATATTCACTTTTTGTTTTTTTAGATCATTGGGATTCTTTATTGTACTCATCATACCCTGTTGTATGAATAAGCCTGTATTTCTAAGAAATGATGGTCTACTTTCAGGTTTCTTGGCTTTATGTGCTTGAATTCAAAGCCATAAATGATACTATAATGGATTCTACAGCTGTTAGTTAAATATTCTGGGAAGAGGCCAGTGTGTTCAAAAGATAGGAAAACTGGAGAAGGAAAAATATTTACCTAAATATAAAATAAGAAGTGTTATGGGTGACGCAGAAAATTTTAGAGAAGTTATTCAAGTTTTAGGAGTTTCTTCCAACCCTGAGGAGTCACGTATGAAGCAGAGGGCTTCTCACTTAAACGTGTTGCTGTTTCTGATATTTTAGTCTATTCTTTCTTTATTGTACTGGAGTTCCATATCATTGTTAATATTTTGAGCATTACTTTGTCATTAGTCATAAAAGTAAGGTTTCTGATTCCTCTTAAAATATGCAGTCTAAAAAGATGTCCTGTGTTCTTCAACATGGTTTAATTAAATTTAGAAGTCATAATATTTAGTAGAATATATTTGCCTTTACACATGAGACATATTTCTATGGAAGTAGCTTGGAGAATATATAATCCAGGAAATAATTCAAAGTCTATATGGCATATTGAGAAACAGAAGGAAGTAGATGTTAATTAAAGTTATAGCCTGATAGGTAAGAGAAAAGGATAGATGACCCAGTGAGTGCAGATAGATAATATGGATTACTCAGGGACTCCCAAATCTGCTTGCATTCTATATCATTTATTAACTGTTAATTATCTTAATAGTTTACTTTTGCTATATAATCTTTATTTAAATATTACTACGTTAATGCAATATCTTCTGTTAACCAAAATCTTTATCATTTTCAGAACAGCTTTACATTTATTACCTTTTTTGATCCTTACAAAAACACTTTTGAGGACTGAGAAAGTACTATTACTGTCCTAAGTTATGTAATTATCATTATTTAAAGTTCCAAACTTTATTTCTGGGCTCTGTGTTCTGTTCCATTGATTCATATATTTGTTTTTATGCCAATACCATGCTGTTTTGATTACCATAGCTTCTATCAAGATTGCTGGGAGAAATATCAATAACCTCAGATACGCAGATGACACCACTCTTATGGCAGAAAGTGAAGAAAAACTAAAGAGCCTTTTGATGAAAGTGAAAGAAGAGAGTGAAAAACCTGGCTTAAAACTCAACATTTAGAAAACTAAGATCATGGCATCTCATCCCATCACTTCATGGCAAATAGATGGGGAAAAAATGGAAAAAGTGACAGACTTTATTTCCTTGGGCTCCAAAATCACTGCAGAGGGTGACTGCAGCCATGAAATTAAAAGATGCTTGCTTCTTGAAAGAAAAGCTATGACCAACCTAGACAGTATATTTGAAAGCAGAGACGTTATTTTGCCAACAAATGTCTGTCTAGTCAAAGCTATGGTTTTTCCATTAGTCAAGTATGGATGTGAGAGTTGGACTATAAAAAAAGTTGAGAATTGAAGAATTGATGCCTTTGAACTGAGGTGTTGGAGAAGACTCCTGAGAGTCCTTTGGATTGCAAGGAGATCCAATCAGTCCATCCTAAAGGAAATCAGTCTTGAATATTCATTGGAAGGACTGATGCTGAAGCTAAAGCTCCAATACTTTGGCCACCTCATGAGAAGTGTTGACTCATTGGAAAAGACCCTGATGCTGGGAAAGATTGAAGGTGGGAGGAGAAGGGGACGACAGAGAATGAGATGGTTGGATGGCGTCAGCAACTCAATGGACATGAATTTGAGTAAGCTCTGGGAGTTGGTGATGGACAGGAAGGCCTGGCGATCTGCGGTCCATGGGGTCGCAAAGAGTCGGACACCACTGAGCTACTGAACTGACTGATAATATAGATGGAAATGAGGATGCTCAAAACTTTCAACTTTTTTCTTCTTTCTCAAGACTACTGTGGCTATTTGAGGTGTTTCCTGGTTCCATATGCATTTTAGATTGTTCTAATTTCTGTGAAGAATGACATCTGAATTTTGATATGAATTGTATTAACTTTATACATTGCTCTGAGCTGTATGGACATCTTAATAATATTTATTCTTCTGATCTATGAGCATGGATAGCTTTCTACTGATTTGTGTCTTCTTTAGCTCCATAAAATCTTGCAGCTTTGGTTGTATAGATTCTAAACTTTAAAAAATTTAGGAGAACCCACCTATAAACTCACCACAACTATTCCCATATAGTTTGATGCTCCCCAATTCTTTGGCTGCCTATGTGTGTAATATGGGACTTTTGCAGGAAGATATAGCATAGCTCATGTATTTGACAAATATTTTTTGTGTGCTATAAATGCAGAAGAACAAGATAGACTGTGGTTCTGCCTTCGTGGAACTTATGCTCTTGTAGATAATATAATATGCAGGTAAAGACATATCTATTGCACTAGGTAACAATAGATGCTTTGAAGAAAAATAAAAGCTGCAAGAGGGTACAGATTGAAGGAGGTTCTGTTTTATAAAATGTGGTCCAAACAATGCTTTTCTGATGGCCTAGTATTTGAACAGAAACCTGAGTGAAGGGAGTGTGATAACTCTGATATATGAGGTAGAGGACATTTCAGGCAAAGGGAACAGCATTTGCAAAGGCCCTGAGGAAGGATTTTTTTTTTTTGTAGAAAAATCAAGAACACCCAAATGCTAAAGAGAACTAAGGGTTAAGACAGTTCTACGGAGAACTATTTATCTAGTTTTGCTGCCTCCAGCCTCCACAATTTTGTTTCTAATTGTCAGATCTATTTATCCAATGTAAGTGTTTATTTATAAAAATATTTGAAGAGGGAATTTAACCTTAGAATTTCAAAGACTTCTAGATATGTTGAGAATGACTCCACACCCTATATTTATAATTTTATTAAATCCTCTAGAAGTATAAAAGGGCATATCATGGGTTTTTTGTCCTCAAAAAGGATTTATTGCCCTTAGATATTATGTATAAGAAAATAATTTCTGTAACAATTTGTGACAATTTAGTCAGGTGTTTCTTCCATCTGCCCCACTTGCATTTGTATTAACACTGTAAACTGCATCTGACCTCTTTGATCTGAGTTTGCTGGTGAGCTGCTCAAAGCAGCCTTTCAGTTTGTGACTTTATGATACATTCAGTTCACCTCTATAAACGGGGAAGTAGGTATCTGTTTCCCTTGGAAAGCTGCTACCAGTGTTTAGATTGTTCCCCCAATTCAGTGTAACTCAGATTGGGACTTCAACCCACGTGGCTGGTACTCAAACATAGCCAAAAGCCAGATTGGGACTTGAGCTTATGGTCTTTTAACTGAGATGACACATCCGATTTCAAGGTTTAATGAAGCTCAGGTTCTTGATGTCTCATTGCAGAAAGAATTCAGTGAGAGACAAAGTGATAGGTAAGCAGTGGATTTATTTAGAGAGAAGCACTCCACAGACATTGTGGGCCTCCTAGCAAGTGAGAGAAGGCCCAGAATATGGCCTGGTTAGTTTTTATGGCCTGGGTAACTTTATAGACTGTTTTGGGAAAGGGGTGGAGATTTTCAGGAACTGGGCTATTTCCCACTTTTTGGTCTTTGATGGTTGGCCTCAGAACTGTCATGGCGCTAGTGAGGATATCATTTAACTAATAACGTATTACAGTGAGTATATAACGAGGCTCAAGGTCCACTGGAAGTGGAAAATCCCACCATCTTGAACCTAGTTCTCACTAATTTTTTTCCTTTTCTACGACTATGTTATTCTTTTAGAAACTGGTTCCTGCTCCCTTCCCTCCTGTTTCTGAACCATGAAGTCCCTTCTGCCAGGGAGAAAACCTTCAGTGCCTGTTACCGTATTTCTTCTGCAGCCTCTCAACTATTCTGCACGAAAGCTCATTTGCATCTAAGAAGAATATATCATCAGGGAAATTCTTATCTTACAGGCAAGGAAAATGGAAGTCTCATCCCCTGCGGGGTGGGCAGGGGGTGCTGGAGAGAAGAGAGAGAGGGCACGGATTCAGTCAATGATAAAGAATTCAGGGTCTATACTCCCTCTCCCTGTGGGAGGAGATAAGGTACAGGAAAATCTTGGGGAAGCAAGGTTGCTGACAGACCTTGGGAAATTTTGAGCTCCCTACTCAATATGGTTTGAGAATGATGAGGAAGGGCAAATTAGAACTGGTCGAGGTAAATGGCTGATATGTAGTCCCACGGCCACGCAAACCCAGCACGGTGTCCCAGGCACCCACAAGGTCCCTGCGCTCCCTGCCGACTGACACAGATGTGCTTCGAAGAGCCAGGTTATGTGAGGGTTGCTACGGTAACTGACGGGGCATAGAGACCGAATGAAGCAAGTGGGACCAAGCGCATCTCAGTAGATGTGGGCAGAAAATCCTCAGTGACATGAGTTTTTGGGTTAAGCGTGATTGCTGGGGGAGGTAGCTTAACCCCTGAAACCAGAAGTTCTCTTGGGAGGGAAACAGGAAGAATGATGGGGAAGAGACTAATTAAAAACTCAATGAGTTTGTATAATGAAAAAAAAAAAATAACTCAGTTACTAATACCCCAAGAGTCTGGCGAACCTACAAGGACCAAGTTTCCTCAAAAGTATTTTAGAGGAGATTTTTTTTATCTACTAAGTGGCAATGGAAACTTGACACAGGCGACATCATCTTTGAATTGTAGAAGTGTAGCTTTTGTGTATCCAAGTTAGAGTGTGCAGATTTTCACTCTGGCAAGATTAGTGGATTTGACACACCACAGAGCATAAGACTTGCCATAAGGCATATGAACTGCCATGAGCCCAGATGGATGCATCTGTAACTTTGAAACTACAGACCATCCTCAAGAGAGGAGAATTAGGAAGTTTCCACAGCTCTTCTTTATCTTCATGTCTTCAAAAATTTACATTTTCACCATTGTGTGGTCAAATGATGACACAGATGCCTCTCAGGGCACCCACAGGATCTTTGTAAATCCTGAAGTTTCCAGAAAGTAGCAACATCTATGCTGGTTGCCTTGGTTCTCTAAATGTCTGCCACAGCTCAGCGTTCCGAGATGTTGAGGTGACCTCCTGTATATAATAAGGTTGTCTGATAAGAATTGGTATATCAGCCATGGACCTGCTTTTCCCTGCAAAGCATGTGCTAACTTAGAAAAATTGCCCATCACATCTTAAGTCCAGGACAGCCACTCCTGCGTTCCATGTCTGCCACCCAGTTCAGTTCAGTTGCTTAGTCATGTCTGACTCTTTGCGACCCCATAGACTGCAGCATGCCAGGCTTCCCTGTCCATCACCAATTTCTGGAGCTTGCTCAGACTCATGTCCATTAAGTCAGTAATGCCATCCAACCATCTCATTCTCTGTCATTCCCTTCTCCTCCTCTTCACTCTTTCCCAGCATCAGGGTCTTTTCCAATGAGTCAATTCTTGCCATCAGATGGCCAAAGTATTGGAGCTTTAGCTTCAGCATCATTCTTTCCAAGGAATATTCAGGACTGATTTCCTTAAGGATTGACTGGTTTGATCTCCTTGCAGTCCAAGGAACTCTCAAGAGTCTTCTCCAACACCACAGTTCAAAAGCATCAATTCTTCAGCACTCAGCTTTCTTTATGGTCCAGCTTTCACATCCATATATGACTACTGAAAAACCCATAATTTTGACTAGATGGACCTTTGTCAGCAAAATAATGTCTCTGCTTTTTAATATGCTGTCTAGGTTTGTCATAGCTTTTCTTTCAAAAAGCAAGCATCTTTTAATTTCATGGCTGCAGTCACCATCTGCCAAGCAATCTGTTGTTCCATGTATGGTTCTGTTGCTTCTTGACCTGGATACAGATTCCTCTGGAGCCAGGTAAGGTGGCCTGGTATTCCCATCTCTTTAAGAATTTTCCTCAGTTTGTTGTGATCCACACAGTCAAAGGATTTAGCATAGTCCATGAAGCAGAAGTAGATGTTCTTCTGGAATCCTCTTGCTTTTTCTATAACCCAATGGATGTTGGCAATTTTATCTCTGGTTACTCTGCCTTTTCTAAATCCATCTAATATATCTGGATGTTCTTGGTTCAAGTACTGATGAAGCCTAGCTTGGAGAATTTTGAGAATTACTTTACTAGCCTATGAGATGAGTACAACTGTGTGGTAGTTTGAGCAGTCTTTGGCATTGCCTTTCTTTGGGATTGGGATGAAATCTGACCTTTTCCAGTCCTGTGGCCACTGCTGAGTTTTCCAAATTTGCTGGCATATTGAGTTCAGTACTTACACAATGTCATCTTTTAGGAATTGAAATAGCTCAACTGGCTTTGCTCATAGTGATGCTTCCTAAGGCCCACTTGACTTCACATTCCAGGATAGCTGGCTCTAGGTGAGTGATCAAACCATCATGGTTATCTGGGTCATGAAGATCTTTTTTGTGTAGTCCTTGCATGTATTCTTTCCACTTCTTCTTAATACCTTCTGCTTCTGTTAGGTCCATACCATTTCTGTCCTTTATTGTGCCTGTCTTTGCATGAGATGTTCCCTTGATATCTCTAATTTTCTTGAAGAGGTCTCTAGTCTTTTGCATTCTATTGTTTTCCTCTATTTCTTTGCATTGATTGCTTATGAATACTTTCTTATCTCTCCTTGCTATTCTTTGGAACTCTACATTCAGATGGATATATCTTTCCTTTTCTTCCTTGCTTTTCATTTCTTTTCTCAGCTATTTATAAGGCCTCCTCAGACAACCATTTTGCCTTTTTGCATTTTCCCCCATGGAGATGGTTTTGATCACGGCCTCCTGTAAAATGTTACGACTCTCTGCCCATAGCTCTTCAGGCACTCTGCCCCGACACCTGCCTCCTTGCTTCTCCTTCTCTGAGGCTGCGGGCCAGTGGTCCTCTGAAAGGAGGTTGTAAGTCCATTACAGGTTCATTTGCACTCACTTTTAACCCCCAGTAACATACTTCTGAAAGTTTAGTGTCGATGATGGATCACACTTTGTTGGTTCAGTTACAGGGTCTATGACCTGGTTTGGGACAGCCAAACAACTTGTTTTGTATTATTGAGTAAATAACATCAACTTCTCTGTGAAGTCTTAGAGGCCTATTTCTCACTGCAATCTGAGACCAACTGAGTGGCTATCTTCACATTGGCCCCTCAGGGACTGTGCCTCCAGACACAGTGACTCCATCTCAGAAATTTCTGGTCCCAGCCATGAAGATAAAGTTTAGTGGGTTCAAGAGACATCTGGGGTTAGACTTAGAAGCAGCATAAATTCTGCATACATGGATCTCTCAAGAGACAATTCAACTTTTTCAAGAAAGTCCATGTCTAGGCCACCTGATAGGAAGAGTTGACTCTTTCAAAAACACCCTAATGCTTGGAAAGAGTGAAACCAGGAGAAGAAGGTGACGACAGCGGATGAGATGGTTGGATGGCATCACTGACTCAATGGAGATGAGTTTGAGCAAGCCCCAGGAGATGGTGAAGGACAGGGGAGCCTGGCATGCTGCAGTCCATAGGATCACAGTCAGACATGACTGAGCAACTGAGCAATAACAGCAAAAGAAAGATTAGGGAATAGATAGCAACACATGGATATGAACGAGGCCGCCACTGTGTCTACTGAACACCAAAGCTCAGGTGGATTTCCCTCTGTCACACAGACCACAGTCATCCTCTCCTCCAGGGGGAAGTGTAGACTCCAGGCAGTGACTGTATCACCCCAAAGCCCAGGTCCACGGGGCTCTGTGATCTTTTCCATCAGGTCCTCATATGCCTCCTCTTGATCTTTGTGTGCTGTTAACTTGCTTCGGTCATGTCCAGCTCTTTGTGACCCTATGGACTGTAGCCTGCAAGGCTCCTCTGTCCATGGGATTCTCCAGGCAACAACACTGGAGTGAGTTGTTGTGCCCTTCTCTAGGGGATCTTCCCCACCCAGGGACTTAACCCAAGTCTCCTTACATCTCCTGCACTGGCAGGCAGGTTCTTAACCACTAGTGCCACATGGGAAGCCCTTCTTGATCCTTATCTATATCCTAACATAACACATTACCCCTCCTCTCCTCACCTCTGCACCTGATGAACAGGATAAGATAAGTTCAGCACCGCTCTTATTGGGAAAAGGGTAGAAAGGACAAGTCGTGGAAGTCACTGGTTCATAGCAGCACTGGAATCCTGTGCAGAAGGCTCTTTCTGTAAAGCGTGCTTGTCCACGCTTTGTCCATGTTTGAAGTGACTGCTTTAAAGGTGGCTGCAAGTCTTTAAATCCTGCCCCTTGCTAGTGAAAGTTCAGGGCCCAATAAGGACCCTTTCTTTAAGAGTATAGTTGATTTACAATGTGGTGTTACTTTCAGGTATGCAGCAAAGTTTCAGTGACTCAGCACACATATATCCACTCTTTTTGTTGTTGTTGTTGTTAAGATTCTTTTCCCATATAGGCCATTATAGATATTGAGTATAGTTCTCTGCGCTTTACAGTAGGCTCTTGTTACTCATCTATTTTATATGTAGTAGTGTGTATATGTCACTCCCAGTCTCCCAATTTATCCCCATGCCCCTTTATTCTCTGGTAACTGTAAGTTTGTTTCTACATCCATGACTTCTATCTTATAAATAGGTTCATTTGTACTCTGTTTTTAAAGGTTCCATAAATAAGCAATATCAGAAGATACTTGTCTTTCTGTGTCTGACTTACTTCACTCAGTATGACAATCTCAGGTCCATCCATGTTGCTGCAAATAGCATTATTTTGTTTTTTGTGCCTGAATGATATGTTTATTCATATGTTTATTTTGTGCCTGAGTAATTGTTTATATGTACCGCATCCTCTGTATCCATTCATATGTCAATGGACATTTAGGTTGTTTCCATGTCCTGGCTGCTGTAAATAGTTCTGCAATGAACACTGGGGTGCATGTATATTTTCGAGTTATGATTTTCTCCAGGAACATGCCCAGGAGTGGGATTGCTGGGTCATATGGTAGGTCTACTGTTAGCTTTTATTTTTTTTAAGCGCCATAGTGTTCTTCTAATAGTTATACCAATTTACATCCCCACCAAGAGCATAGGAGGGTTCCCTTTTCTCCACACCCACTTCAAACAGTTAATGAAGCTCAATATAAAAAAAATGTGACCCTATAAAATGAGTGGTAGATTTAAATAGATATTTCTCCAAAGAAGACATAGAAAGAGCCAAAAAGCACATGTAAAGGTACTCAACATAACTAATTATTAGAGCGATGCAAGCCAAAATTACAACTACTAGTCAGAATGGCCATCATCAAAAGTCTATAAACAGTAAATCCCACAGGAAATTTTAAGTCTCAGTTAATAACTTTCTTTTTCATCATCTGGACTCTTTTTTGTTTAGATAACACATTTTTCTCCAAATCCCTTTGGGTTTCTGAGCTCCTTGCATCTACCCTTTTCTGTCTGCCCACCACTACACTTAGAGTTCTTTTCTGTACCCACTTCCCAAGCTGATTTAAGTTTTTGCTTTCTTACCCCCCTTCCTGACCACTTAAAGGGTGCTCACTTGATGCTCTCTCAAATATTGTATCTGGGCAGGGAAGTCACTGCATTAGATTTAGAGATTACTTGGTTAAGACTTGCTTTTCAAAACCTTTTTCAGTCTTATCTTTTACTGTTTGAAGTTCAAAAAGCAGAGAGTTTCCAAACTCTTAGTTTAGACCTTTTTCCCATTCATAGTGAGGGAGAAAAATTAAAAGTATGAACCCTGAATTTAAAAGGTGGTTTCACAGACTTAAGGAAAATACTGATGAAATTGTTGCAGATTGACACACAGGCATTGCCTTTGCCCTGAGCACACATGCCTGAAAAGTTTATAGAAGTTTCTAAAATATGAAAGTGAAGGAGAAGCAGTGTACTGAGAAGCATGGCAAGGGCATGGGATACTTCCTTAAGGGCCTGAGGTACCAGCATCCTTAGTCACTTCCATTCACAAATCTTGAGACTGATTCTGCAGTTGAAACAAAGGCAGGACACTGAACACCTTTTGCAATTGATTACATACATTAAAAAAGTGAAAGTTCATCGCGGTGCACCAGCCCCGAGATGACCCAGGGGGAAGGAATCGGGAAGGAGGAGGGAGGGGGGTTCTGGAGGGGGAGCATATGTAAACCCATGGCGGTTTCATGTCAATGTATGGCAAAACCAACCCAATAAAGTAAAGAAAATTAAAAAAAAATACAAAACAAAATCAATCACAAAAATTATAAAATATATGTGTGTGTGTGTGTGTGTGTGTGTGTGTGTGTGTGTGTGTGAAATTTGCTTTAAAAATAAGGTATTTTTTAAACAAAGTAATAGTAGGTTATAAAAATGAAAATTAAAAGAGTAATACAGAATTTAAATTAAAGAATTAAAAATAATAAAAAATGATAATAGAAAAAAAATGAAAGTTGCTCAGTTGTGTCCAACTCTTTACAACCCCATGGACTACACAGTCCATGGAATTCTCCAGGCCAGAACAATGGAGTGGGTAGCCATATCCTTCTCCAGGGGATCTTCCCAACCTGGGGGTTGAACCCAGGTCTCCTTCATTGCAGGTGGATTCTTTACCAGTTGAGCCACCTGGGTAGCCCAAGAATACTGGAGTGGGTAGCCTGTCCCTTCCCCAGTGGATCTTCCTGACCTGGGGATTGAACTGGGGTCTCCTGCACTGCAGGCAGATTCTTTACCAGCTTAAGTTAAGAAAATTTCTAACAAGAGTAGAGACACATTGTGTCTTGTGATTTATTCTAAAATGCTCACTTCCTTCCCTCCTCCCTGGATTCAAGCTGTTTGTATATTAGAAACATTCACATTCAAAAGTTAGCAAATGTAAAATGAAACAAACCATCAACATGGAAAGGTAAATGGCAACAACAACAAATTAGATTGTCAAGGACCTAAATTATGAACTATTTGAAGAAATAAAAGATAAAATAGAAATCAGGAAAGGAAAAATAATCAGCAAAAATTAAAAAAACATGAAAGGAACATCTATAAAATGAAATTTCTGAAATTAAAAATTCAATGAATGGGTTAAACAGCATGTGAGGCATAGCTAAGGCAACAATGACTGAACTCACAATGTCACTAATATTTGCTGGTGTTGGCCCTGAATATTATCACCATTAAAATATTTCTTAAGAGAGTATGGTACTGGCACAAAGACAGAAATATAGATCTATGGAACAAAATAGAAAATCCAGAGATAAATCCACCCACCTATGGACACCTTATCTTTGACAAAGGAGGCAAGAATGTACAATGGAGAAAAGACAATCTCTTTAATGAGTGGTGCTGGGAAAACTGGTCAACCATCTGTAAAAGAATGAAACTAGAACACTTTCTAACACCATACACAAAAATAAACTCAAAATGGATTAACGATCTAGATGTAAGACCAGAAACTATAAAACTCCTAGAGGAAAACATAGGCAAAACATTCTCTGACATAAATCACAGCAGGATCCTCTATGACCCACCTCCCAGAGTAATGGAAATAAAAGCAAAAATAAACAAATGGGACCTAATTAAACTTAAAAGTTTTGCACAATGAAGGAAACTATAATCAAGGTGAAATGACAGCCTTCAGAATGGGAGAAAATAATAGCAAACGCAGCAACTGACAAAGAATTAATCTCAAAAATATACAAGCAGCTCCTGCAGCTCAATTCCAGAAAAATAAATGACCCAAAGAACTAAACAGACATTTCTCCAAAGAAGACATACAGATGGCTAAAAAACACATGAAAAATGCTCAACATCACTGATTATCAGAGACATGCAAATCAAAACCACAATGAGGTACTATCTCACGCTGGTCAGAATGGCTGCTATCAAAAAGTTTACAAGCAGTGAATGCTGGAGAGGGTGTGGAGAAAAGGGAACCCTCTCACACTGTTGGTGGGAATGCAAACTAGTGCAGACACTATGGAGAACAGTATGGAGATTCCAAACTGCAAATAGATCTGCCATTTGACCCAACAATCCCACTGCTAGGCATACACACTGAGGAAACCAGAATGAAGGAGACACATGTACCCCAATGTTCATCACAGCACTGTTTACAATAGCCAGGACATGGAAGCAACCTAGATGCCCATCAGCAGATGAATGGATAAGGAAGCTGTGGTACATATACACAATGGAATATTACTCAGCCATTAAAAAGAATACATTTGAATCAGTTCTAATGAGATGGATGAAACTGGAGCCTATTATACAGAGTGAAGTAAGTCAGAAAGAAAAAAAAAAACAGTATATTAATGCATATATATGGAATTTAGAAAGATGGTAATGATGACCCTATATGTGAGACAGCAAAAGAGACACAGATATAAAGAACAGACTTTTGGATTCTGTGGGAGAAGGTTAGGGTGGGACGATTTGAGAGAATAGCATTGAAACATGTATATTATCATATGTGAAACAGATCATCAGTCCAGGTTCTGTGCATGAGACAGGGTGCTCAGGGCTGGTGCACTGGGATGACCCTGGGGGATGGGATGGGGAAGGAGGTGGGAGGGGGATTCAGGATGGGCAACACATGTGTACCCATGGCTGATTCCTGTTAGTGTATGACAAAATCACTACAATATTGTAAAGTAATTAACCTCCAATAAAATTAATAAATTAATTAAAATATTTACCATATTAAAAATATTTACCATATGTATGCATGAATATATGTAAGTACGTATACCGTATGGGCTTCCCTGATGGCTCGGATGGTAAAGAACCTGCCTGCAATGCAGGAGACCCAGGTTTGATCCCTGGGTCAGGAAGATATCCTGGAGAAGGGAATGGCTATCCACTTCAATGTTCTTGCCTGGAGAATCCCATGACAGAGCAGCCTGGTGGACTACAGTCTATGGGATTGCAAGAGTCAGACACAAGAGTGACTAACATGTAGGCAAAGAATATTAATTATCATTTTAGGAAGGAAGAATATATATGACCATTAAAGAAAGTTGAAAAATTACAATCTCACTTGTTTTTAAAGAAATGTAAATTAAATAACAGCATATTTTATTACCTTAGCAAGGATTAAATGTTGATACCCAGGGTGGGCATAATTATAGGGAAAAGCTCACTGCTCTTAGGGTAAAAATTGTCATAACCTTTCTGGAGGACACTTGTTTCCAAGTGTTTAATGGGCAAAATCTTTCACTCAAAAATTTCACTTAAAATTTTTTTCCCTTAGCAAATAATTATGTAGAAAACTGTTCCTTGAAAGATTCTTTGTAATAGGAACAAATTGTGACAATTATGAACAGTTAAAATATTGAAAAAAGGCTTTGCTAAACAGATTTTGTTTTACATTGTGATAGTAAATGGCTATGAATAATAATCACATGGATATTTATTAACATAAAAAGAAATGGTATATTAAGTGAAAATTTATGTGATGCTTTGGGAAAATATATGTGATACATCTGTGTATCTCTAAATGTGGGCATACATTTATACATGTGTATGAATAGGAAAAACTTGAAAGCAGATACAGAAAAATTTAAAAAGTGAATATCTCCAAGTGTTGAATTTCAAGTGGTTTTGAATTATTTTTTTTGGAGCATTTTTATTTTTAATAGTTTTATTGGATGAATATATATTGCTCACACAGTCATTTTTATAGAAGAAAACAATTTGCTGATTTGAAAGGCAGAAATAGTTTGTTAACTTTTGTTGTTAGATTCCTGATTAATTGAAGACTTTCCCCCAATTTTTTCTTCTTTTTTTTTTCTTTTATGATTAGTATGCTGACAGGTTTTACTAGTTTACTATTTTAGCTTTTTATTTTCTTGTACAATTGAGACATCTTCCTATGTTTAAACTAATAAACTTGTTTTTTCATTGCAATTGCATTTATATTACATCATGTGACCACATTTTGATATATAGCATTAAGAACCTAAGTTAGTGCATCTCTCTGGCTTCATAATGTAGAAAGTCCTTTCATTTACTAATCTCTAATAGTCTCCTGCCCCATTGTAGTCAGATTGTGCCCCTTTCTCCCCTCACACTCAGCAGATAATCTGCCCTCTTTATGGACGGAAACTCCTTTAAATTCCTTCCTGTCGCCCTCCTCCACTCTTCCCACTCAGTCACGGAGACCCTTGTCTGCATCTACACACATCCTTATCTCCATCACACCTCCCTTCCATGGAAAGAATTCTTCTTCTATCTGGGCCCCAGAGCCCATTCTCTGTCACTTTCTCAGTGGTCTTCGGCTGTCAGCAATCTCCCCTTTTCTCCTGTTTCTTGGGTTGTTTCATTTTCATGTTTGTTGGTTCCTTGTTGTATATGAAGTGAAAGTGAGGGTCAGTCACTCAGTCGTGTCCGACTCTTTCGTGATCCCATGGACTGCAGCTCATCAGATTCCTCTGTCCATGGAATTTTCCAGGCAAGAACACTGGAGTGGGCTGCCATTCCCTTCTCCAGGGTATATTCCTGACTCAAGGATCGAACTGATGTCTCCTGAATTGCAGGCAATTCTTTACCGACTGAGCCACCATGATTGTTGCATACAAGCAAGTTAAATTTCCACCTGCCTATAATATAAACAAAACAAACAGCCCCAAACCCCTCCTTGTGCTTTATTTTTTTTTTGAATTGTGATACAAATGATCTATGATGATGTTGAGCCCTAAGCATTTCCTGAAGGCTCAAAATGGCACGGTGACAGCTTCTGAAGCTACAGAGGTAACTTGCGTGCCTTTGAAGAGTTTACTGTTGTCCTTTATGTACTTAGAGCTCTGTATGTGAGTAACAGTGGAGCTTCATGCAGGTAGGGGCACCTTCTGTGAATTCTGTTGGGGAATCTTTGAATAAAATAGGAAATGACTAATTAATTAAGTAAGTAAAGATCCCAGATCCCCTTCCATTCCTCAGGAAAAAAAGCAAAACAACACTATAGATGTCAGTTGGCTCACAGACACCATTCTTTCTCTTTCTTTCACATTAAAAATTCTGAAAACAACTGTATATGATTGTCACTTCCACTGCTATCAAGCTTTTGTTTAGACTGAACTAAAATGACAACAGATGGTTCTGTTCTCCTCTGCTTCCTGATTTCTGGGAGACACCCTCTCTCCTTTCTGAAACACTTTTCTCCCTTCTCCCCTCTGCTTCAGGGCTGCCTCCTCCATCTCTCTGGCTTTTTTCCCCCAGAGACCATCTGTGGATGCCTCTGTTTCCCCTTCTGCCCTGTTTAGCCTTCATTCTTTCCCTGGCCTGTTTTGTCTTCATCTATGAATTCTCTCACATACATTTTAAATGTATCAAGGAAAGAGTAAAGACTTACTTGATCAACAAATAAATCTTAAGGAAACCGAGGACAGGGAAACCTAAGTGTCATTTTCAAAAGCTCATGTCCATTAAGAGCTGGAAAGATCCACCCTAGATTTCCAACCTCCAAATTTCAATCCAGTTCTTCTGGAAACAGTGTATGAACCATTCCTCTCCATCATGTCCTAGGATATTATATCAGGAATGTTTAAGTAGGCACTTTCATCTTCCTCAAGTAGCTCTCTTGGCTTTTAAAAGATGTGATATGTTTTATCAACTGTAGAAATAAAATTCTCCCTGGATGACATAATGATGAACATATAAAATGCTTTTTTAAATTTATTTTTTAAATTGAAGTATGTTTGATTTACAGTGTAGTGTTAGTTCCTGATGTGCACCAAAGAGATTAGGTTCTGTATGTCTGTCTGTATATGCGGCTTCCTGGTGGCTCAATGATAAAAGAATCTCGCTGCCATGACAGGGGGTGCAGGTTCAATCCCTGGATTGAGAAGATCCCCTGGAGAAGGGAATGGTACCCACTCCAGTACTCTTGTCTAGAAAATCCCATGGCAGAGGAGTCTGGTGGGCTGCAGTCCATGGGATCACAGAGTCAGAAACTTCTTAGCATCTAAGCAACAAAAAATGAATATACATATTTGTTTTCTTTTCCATTATGGTTGACTACAGGATATTGAATATAGTTCCCTGTGCTATCCCTTTATGGTTCATAGACTTGTTGGGGTGAAGGAATTGCATAACTCAATCAAACTATGAGCCATACCCTGCAGGGCCACCCAAGAGAGATGGGTCATAGTGAAAATTTCTGACAAAATGTGGTCTGCTGGAGAAGGAAACGGCAACCTAATCCAGTATTCTTGCCTGGAGAACCCCATGGGCAGTATGAAAAGGTAAAAAAGATATGACACCAGAAGATGAGCCCCCCAGGCCAGAAGGTGTCCAGTATGCTCCTGGGAAGCATAGAAGGCAATTACTAATAGCTCCCATAAGAATGAAGCAGCTGGGCCAAAGCAGAAACAGCACTCAGCTGTGGATGTGTCTGATGGTGAAAGTAAAGTCCAACAGGCAGTGCTGTAAAGAACAATATTGCATAAGTACCTGGAATGTTAAATTCATGAATCAAGGTAAACTGGGCATGGTCAAGCAGGAAATGGCAAGGCTGAACGTCAATGTCTTAGGAATTAGTCAACTAAAATGGATGGGAATGAGTGAATTTAATTCAGATGGCCACTGTATCTATTATTGTGGGCAAGAATCCCTTAGAAGAAATGGAGTAGCCCTCCTGGTCAACAAAAGAGTCCAAAATGTAGATTTGGTGCTATCTCAAAAATGACAGAGCAATCTCCATTTCTTTCCAAGGCAAACCATTCAATATCACAGTAATCCAACCATATGCCCCAACCACTGATGCCAGTGAAGCTGAAGTTGGCCAGTTCTATGAATAACACCAAAAGAGAGAGAGAGAGGGAGAGAGGGGGAGGGAGGGAGAGGGGAAGGGGAGAGGGAGGGAGAGAGAGGGAGAGAGACAGAGGGAGAGGGAGAGAGAGAGAGAGAGAGAGATGTACTTTTCTTCACAGAGGATTAGAATGCAAAAGTAGCAAGTCAAGAGACACCTGCAATAACAGGCAAGCTTGTTCTTAGAGTACAAAGTTGAGCAGGGCAAATGCTAACAGAGATTTTTTCAAGACGCCATGCTGGTCGTAGCAAATATACTTTTCTAACAACACGAGATGATGCTACATGTGAACATCACTAGATGGTCAATACTGAAATCAGATTGATTATGTTCTTTGCAGCCAAAGATGGAGAAGCTCTATACAGTCAGCAAAAATAAGACCTGAAGTTGACTATGGCTCAGATTATGAGTTCCTTAATGCAAAATTCAGGCTTAAATTGAAAAAAGTAGGGAAACCACTAGACCATTCACGTATGACCTAAATCAAATTCCTTATGAGGAAACAGTGGGAAGGGCAAACAGATTCAAGGGATTAGATCTGGTAGACAGAGTGCCTGAAGAACTATGGAAGGAAGTTTGTAACATTGTACAAGAGGCAGTGTCCAAAACCAACTCTAAGGAAAAGAAATACAAGAAGGCCAAGTGGTTATCTGAGGAGGCTTTACAAACAGCTGAGGAAAGAAGAGAAGTAAATGGCAAGGAAGAAGAAGAAACATATACCCAATTGAATGCAGAGTCCCACAGAATAACAAGGAGAGATAAGAAGCCCTTCTTAAATGAACAATATAAAAAAAAAAGGAGAAAAACAATAGATGGGAAAGTCTAGAGATCTCATCAAGAAAATTGGAGATGTCAAGAGAATATTTCATGCTAGGATGGGCATGATAAAGGACAGAAATGATAAGGAAGCAGAAGAGATTAAAAAGAGGTGACAAAAATACAAAGAAGAACTATACAAGAAAAGGTCTTAATGATCCAGGTAACTACTATGGTGTAGTTACTCACCTACAGCTGGACACCCTGGAATGAGAAGTCAAATGGGCCTTAGGAAGCATTACTATGAACAAAGCTAGTGGAGGTGATGGAATTCCAGCTGAGCTCTTTCAAATGCTAAAAGATGATGTGGTTAAAGGGCTGCATTCAATGTAAGCAAATTTGAAAAAACTGAGTCGTGGTCACAGAATTAGACAAGATCAGTTTTCAGTCCAATCCCCAAAAGGGAAATGCTGAAGAATGTTCAAACAACCATGCAATTGTGCTCTTTTAGCATGCTGGTAAGGTTATGCTCAAAATCCTTAAAGCTAGGCTTCAGCAGTACGTGAGCTGAGAACCTCCAAATTTCAAGATGGGTTTCAAAGAGGCAGAGAAATCAAAGATCAAATTGCCAACACTAATTGGATAATAGAGAAAGCAAGGCAATTCCAGAAAAATATCTACTTCTACTTCATTGAGTACACTAAAGCCTTTGACTGTGTGGATTATAAGAAACTGAAAAATTGTTAAAGAGAGATGGAATACCATCTTATCTGTCTCCTGAAAAACCTGTACCAGGGTCAAGAAGCAACAGTTATAACTGGACTTGGAACAGCTGACTGGTTCCAAATAGAGAAAGGGGTACAATAGTCTGTATGTTGTCACCCTGCTTATTTAACTTATATGCAGAGTACATCATGAAATCTGAGCTGGATCAATCACAAGCTGGAATCAAGATTTCAGGGAGAAATATCAATAACCTCAGATATGCAGATGACACCACCCTTATGGCAGAAAGTGAAGAAGAACTAAAGAGCCTCTTGATGACAGTGAAAGAGGAGAGTGAAAAAGCTGATTTAAAACCCAAAACGTCCCATCACTCACTTCATGGCAAATGGAAGGGGGAAAGTGAAAGCAGTGACAGATTTTACTTTCTTGGGCTCCAAAATCTCTGTGGGTGGTGACTGCAGCCAAGAAATTAAAAGATGCTTGTTCCTTGGAAGGAAAGTTATGACAAGCCTAGACAATGTATTAAAAAGCAGAGATATTGCTTGGATCACTGACAAAGACTGGTACAGTTGAAGGGATGGTTTTTCCAGTAGTCACTTATAGATGTGAGAGTTGGTCCATAAGGAAGGCAGAGCACTGAAGAATTGATGCTTTGAATTGTCATGCTGGAGAAGATTCTTACAAGTCCTTTGGACTGCACAGGGATCAAACCAATCAATCCTAAAGGAAATCAATCCTAAATATTCATTGGAAGGACTGATGCTGAAACTGAAACTCCAATATTTTGGCCACCTGATGCAAAGGACTGACTCATTGGAAAAGACCCTGATGCTGGGAAAGATTGAAGGCAGAAGGGGAAGAAGGCAACAGAAAATGAGATGATTAGATAGCATAACCAGCTCAATGGACATGAATCTGAGCAAACTCTGAGGCAGTGAAGGCTAGAGGAACCTACTTGCTACAGTACATGGGGTCTCAAAGAGTAGGACATGACTTAGTGATTGAACAACAATAGCTGTACAATAGACCTTGTTGTTTATCTATTTTATTTATATTGATAGTAATGTGTATCCATTAATCCCAACCTCTTAATTTTTCCCTCCTCCACCTCTTTTCTTCTTTGGTAATCATAAATTTTTCTCTATGCTTGTAAATCTATTTCTGTTTTTCTAAATAAGTTCATTTGTATCATATTTTAGATTCCACATATAAGTGGTATCATATGATATTTGTCTTTCTCTGTCTTCCTACTTCACTTAGCATGAGTACCTCTAGGTCCATCCATGCTATAAATGGAATGATTTCATTATTTTTTTGACTGAATAATATCTATTGTGATCCACACAATTAAAGACTTTAGCTTAGTCAATGAAGCAGAAGTAGATTTTTTTTTTTTTTGCTATTCCCTTGCTTTTTCTATGATCTAATGGATGTCAGCAATTTGATCTCTACTTCCTATGCCTTTTCTAAGTCCAGCTTGTACATCTGTATGTTCTCTGTTCATATACTGCTGAAGCCTAGCTTGAAGGATTTAGAACATAATCTTGCTCACCTGTAAAATTAGTGTAATTGTATGGTAGTCTGAACATGCTTTGCCATTGCCTCTCTTTGGAATTGGAATGAAAACTGACCTTTCCAAGTCCTGTAGCCACTACTGAATTTTCCAAATTTGCTGGCATATTGAGAGCAGCACTTTCAAAGCATCATTTTTCAGGATTTGAAACAGCTTAACTGGAATTCTGTCATCTGAAATAACTTTCGAAGTAGCTTAACTGGCGTTCCATCACCTGAACTAACTTTGTTTGTAGTAATGCTTCCTAAGTCCCACTTGACTTCACACTCCAGGTTATCTGCCTCTATGTAAGTGACCACACCACCACAGCATTATGGTTATCTGGGTCATTAAGCCCTTTCTGGTGTAGTTCTTCTGTGTGTTCTTGCCACCTCTTCTTAATCTCTCCTGCTTATGGTAAATTCTTGCTGTTTGTGCCCTTTATTGTGCCCATCTTTGCATGAAAAAAAAAAAAAAAGCAAGGGAGATAGTTCCTTTGCTATTTTCAATTTTACTGAAGAGAACACTAGTCTGTCTCATTCTATTGTTTTCTTCTATTTCTTCTCATTGTTCACTTACGAAGGTTACCTTTTCTCTCCTTACTATTCTCTGGAACTCTGTGTTCAGTTGGGTGTGTCTTTTTCTTTCTCCTTTGCTTTTACTTCTCTTCTTTTTTCAGCCCTTTGTAACTCCTCCTCAGATGACCACTTTGCCTTCTTTCATTTCTTTTCATGGGGGATGGTTTTTGTCACTGCCTCCTGGAAAGTGTTATGAACCTCCTCCTATACTTTTTCAGGCACTTCATCTACCAGATCTAATCCCTTGATTCTATTCGTCACCTCCACTGTATAGTCATAAGGATTTTATCTAGGTCATACTTACACGTCCTAGTGGTTTTCCTTACTCTCTTCAATTTAAGCCTGAATTTTACAATAACGAGCTGATGATCTGAGCCATAGTAAACTCCGGGCCTGATCTTTGCTGACTATATAGAGTTCCTCCATCTTCAGCTGCAAAGAATATAATCAATCTGATTTCCATATTAGCTATCTGGTGATGTCCGTATGTAGAGTCTTTTCTTGTGTTGTTGGAAGAGGATGTTTGCTATGACCAATGCGTTCTCTTGGGAAAACTCTGTTAGCTTTTGCCCTACTTCATTCTGTACTCCAAGAATAAACTTTCCTATTAGTCCAGTATCTCTTGACTTCCTACTCTTGCATTCCAATTCCCTATGATTGAAAGAACGTCTTTTTTAATGGAAAGGACAAGAAGCAACAATTAGAACAGGATATGAAACAAGGACTGGTTCAAAATTGGGAAAACAGTGTGTAAAGGGTTTTGGCACCCTGCTTTTTTAACTTCTATGCAGAGTACACCTTGTGAAATGCCAGGTTGTATGAAGCACAAGCTGGAATTAAGATTGCCAAGAGAAGTATCAATAACTTCAGATATGCAGATGATACCACTTCATTGGCAGAAATTGAAGAAGAGTGAAAAAGCCTCCTGATGAAGATGAAAGAGGAGAGTGAAAAAACGTGACTTAAAACTCAACATTCAAAAGACTAACATCATGGCATCTGGTCCCATCCATTCATGGAAAATAGATGGGGAAAAATGGAAACAGTGACAGACTATCTTCTTGGGCTCCAAAATCACTATGGATTATGACTTTAGCCAGGAAATTTAAAGACACTTGTTCCTTGGGAGAAAAGCTATGACAAACTTTATTGTTCTTCAGTTGCTCAGTTTTGTCCCACTCTTTGGGACTGCAAGGACTACAATACACCAGGCAGGCTTCCCTGTCCTTCACCATCTCCCAGAGCTTGCTCAAATATGTGTCTTTGAGTTAGTGATGCCATCCAACCATCTTATTCTCTGTTATCCACTTCTCCTTCTGGCTTCAATCTTTCCCAGCATCGGGGTCTTTTCTAAAGAGTCAGATCTTTGCAACAGGTGGCCAAAGTATTGGAGCTTCAGCTTCAGCATCAGTCCTTCCAATGAATATTCAGGACTGATTTCCTTTAGGATTGACTCATTTGATCTCCTTGCAATGCAAGGGTCTCTCAAGAGTCTCCTCCAACATCACAGTTCAAAAACATCAGTTCTTCAGCTGTCAGACTTCTTTATGGTCCAACTCTCACATCCATATATGATTATTGTTGGCAAAGTAATGTCTCTGCTTTTTAATATACTAACTAGGGTTGTCATAGCTTTTCTAACAAGGAATAAGTGTCTTTTAATTTCATGGCTGCAGACACCGTCTGCAGTGATTTTGGAGCCCAAGAATATAAAGTCTCTCACTGTTTCCATTGTTTCCCCATCTATTTGCCATGAAATGATGGGACCAGACCTGATCTTTCGCTTTTGAATGTTGAGTTTTAAGCCATTTTTTAAATTCTCCTCTTTCATTTTCATCAAGAGGATCTCTAGTTTCTCTTTGCTTTCTGCCATAAGCATGGTTGTGTCTGCATATCTGAGGTTATTAATATTTTTCCACCTATCTTGATTCCAGCTTGTGCTTCATCCAGCCCAATATTTCGCATGATGTACTCTGCACGTAAGTTAAATAAGCAGGGTGACAATATACAGTCTTGAAGTACTACTTTTCCGATTTGGAACTAGTTCCTTGTTCTATGTCTGGTTCTAACTGTTGCTTCTTGGCCTGCATATGGGTTTCTCAGGAGGTAGGTTGGTGGTCTGGTATTCCCATCTCTTAAGGAATTTCCCACAGTTTGCTGTGATCCACATAGTCATAGGATTTAGTGTAGTCAATGAAGCAAAAGTAGATGTTTTTTTCTGGTATCCTCTTGCTTTTCCTATGATCCAGCAGGTGTTGGTAATTTGATCTCTGTTTCCTCTGTCTTTTCTAAATCCAGCTTGAGCATCTGGAAGTTCTCAGTTCATGTATTATTGATCCCTGGCTTGCAGAATTTTGAACATTGCTTTGCTAGCTTATGAGATGAGTGCAAATGTGGGGTAGTGGGAACATTCTTTGGAATTGCCTTTCTTTGGGATTGGAATGAAAACAGACATTTCCAGTCCTGTGACCGTCACTGAGTTTTCCAAATTTGCTGGCATATTGAATGTAGCACTTTCACAACATCATTTTTCAGGATTTGAAATAGCTCAACTGGAATTCCATCACCTCTACTAACTTTGTTTGTGGTGATTCTTCCTAAGGGCCACTTGAATTCACTCTCCAGAATGTCTGACTTTAGGTGATAACCATCGTGGTTATCTGGGTTATGAAGATCTTTTTTTGTACAGTTCTCCTGTGTATTCTAGCCACCTCTTCTTAATATCTTCTGCTTCTATTAGGTTCATATCATTTCTCTCTTTTATTATGCCCACTTTGCATTATATGTTCCCTTGGTATCTCTAATTTCCTTGAAGAGATCTCTAGTCTTTCCCATTCTGTTGTTTTCCTGTATCCCATTCTTTGTACTGTTCACTTAGGAAAGCATTCTTATCTCTCCTTGCTTTTCTCTGGAGCTCTACATTCGGATGGGTACATCTTTATTTTTCTCCTTTGCCTTTCATTTCTCTACTCTCCTCAGCTATTTGTAAGGGGAATGGCTTTGATCACCACATCTTATACAATGTTATGAACCTCCATCCATAGTTCTTCAGGCACTCTGTCTATCAGATCTAATCCCTTGAGCCAAGACAGTGTATTATAAAGCAGAGGCATTACTTTGCTGACAGAAGTCCGTAGAGTCAGTGCTATGTTATTCCCAGTAGTCATGGATGATTGTGGGAGGTGGACCATAAAGAATGCTGAGTGCTGAAGAACTGATGCTTTCAAACTGTGGTCCTGGAGAAGACTCTTGAGAATCTGTTGGAGAGTAAAGAGATCCAACAATCAATCCTAAAGGAAGTCTACCCTGAATATTTTTTGGAAGGACTGATTCTGAGTTGAGGCTCTAATACTTTGGCCTTTTTATGAAAAGAGCTTACTCATTGGAAAAGTCCCTAATGCTGGGAAAGACTGAGAGCATGAGGCCACTGGTGACAGAGGATGAGATGGCTGGATGGCATCACTGACTCAATGGACATGAGTTTGAATAAAGTCTAGGAGATAGTGAAGGACAGGAAATCCCAGCATGCCACAATTCATGGGGTCTCAAAAAGTCTGATAGCACTTAGCAGTGGAACAGCAAAAGCAGTGTTTTATTGTATATATGTACTGACAACAAAATGTAGCATGTCTTCTTTATCCATTCATCTGTTAATAGACATTTGGATTGCTTCCGTGTCTTGGCTATTGTAATTTGTGCTGCTGTGAATATAATGGTTCTTGTATTTTTCTAAATTAAAAGCTTTCTGATATATACCTGAGAGTGTGATTGTGAGACACTATGGTAATTCTAGTTTCAGTTTTTAAGAAAACTCCGTACTGTTTTCCCAAGTGACTGCATTAATTTACATTCCCATCAACTGTGTAGAAGCATTCCTTTTTCTCTATACCCTGCAAAGATAAAATTGTTGATATAAATGAGAGTAAGTTAATACAATGAGCATCATAAGCAATAAATATTAAAAAATAAGCTTGCATAATCCAGTATTATAATTAAACATATAAAAGTATACAGATGTGTGTATAAATATATTAATATACAATCCTATTTATTATATGGTATTTCTTCAGCATACACATTCTATGATTAATGTACATGTATAGTTTTGAACAGAGGTAATTTTGCAGAATGCTTTTAAAGTCTTCTGTAGAAGGACGCCAGGAAAGGGCAGATTGCTACAGCCTTGAAAATGTGGTTTGGTTGGTCCTTGGTGCTGCTGGCCCCATTATCTTGCAGAGACCTGACTCAGCCTTCCGTGTTGTCCTGCTCTGTGATGTTCTCGTCTTGTTTGCTAAGGAAGCTCCATGAAACCCTCAGCTAGCTGAAGAGATGACTCAAGCTTTGCTCCTACTGTACCTGCTTCCTGCACGGTGGAGTCAGGGCAGGATGAGGGTAGGCTGAGTGGCAGATGACCTTAGGTTTTCCTGTACAGGCTGCAGAGTTGGGACACTCATGTTCATAAGGGACACTCATGTTGATGATCACACCGTGTAGCGCTGTATGAGACCCATTAGGTCACAGTGTGTGCAAGGGAGGCCCAGCCCCTTCTCCCCACCAGTCATCCAGGCACTCAGCTTATCCAGGCTTGTAGAGTAAGGAACTCTTGCTTTTGGCCCTGCAGAAAGATTGTTGGGGGGAAAGGCCTGCTCTGGACAAGAGTGCATGGGTCTTCCTGGAGGCCTCCTCGCACTGTCACCTTCTTATATACCTGGGCCCATCTGAACTGTAATAAAGAAATTTGCAACATGTGTGTATGTGTGATTTTAATTCTTTGCAAATATAACCTGAGCTATTTACATGTACTATTTAAAAATTTATTTTAGACCTCTAACTTTTAAATACATTTCCAGGAAAGAAATATGTAAATAGAGGCCTGCCTAGACATGCATAGGAAAAACAAATATAGTAAAATTACAGTCATTTTTTGAGGGGATTATTCAGTCTTATTATACTCGTTTACTCTTTCTATTTTAATGAATTTTAAAAATCACCATCAAGCATTATTTGTTACCATCAGGAAACATATCTTGAATATGAAACTTCAGTCTATTTGTTCTCAGATTAGTTGCCTCGGATCTGCAATAATTAATAATTAGTTGACTTGTAGTATCAGTGATTCTTACTAGAGAAATTGGATCTTTGACATTGCTAAGATTGGTTTTGCTGGCCTTCTTTAGTAATTTTGCTAAATTTCTGCAAGACTTTTTTAAAATAAAAATTTTATAGGCAAATACTTTGAGTGTTGCTCAGTCAGTACACTTTATTTCATTAAATTCTCAAGCTCTTAACCAAAGGATGAAATCACGGTGAGATCATTAAAAAGGCAATTTGGCAATTGAGAAACCATTCCGCACACTACTGAAGCAGACTTTTAGCCTTGCCAAAGAAATCACCATGACTAAGAGTTCCATCACTGATATTATTATGATGCATTAAAGTCCCCATCTAATTATAATATATCAACATTTCAGCATGACTTGGAAATTCTATCTTATCAGAGAATTTATTATCTTCATTTGTCAGAATGGGAAAATAAAGAATGGAAGTTAAATGATTAACCCAAGGACACACATAAACATTTTAAACATCTAGAAATGGGAATCTGGTCCCTGACATCAGTGTTCTTGTTCATTAGAGGGCATTTCCCATCAACTATGCTATTTTGATTAAATAATCATTATATAATTAATTTATTTAAAATATGCTCTGTGAAAAGTAATCATTATCTGGGTTTGTTTGTAAGCTTTAGTTTCAATTTTGAAAATTACCCAAATTTTCTTCTTTTGGAGAGGTCATGAAAAGGAAAATTCAGGGTATTGACAGATACCACAGGATACTAAGAGAAAAGTTTGAACACCTCTGGGATAAAAATTCCATTATAAGATTTTTTTTTAGATTTTAATTCTATCAAGTTCTGGTTTTTCCAATTTGTAGCAAGTGAGACAGATAAAGTTCTGCATGGTCAAAGCTATGATTTTTCCAATAATCAAGTATGGATGTGAAAGTTGGACCATAAAGAAGATTGAGTTCTGAAGAACTGATGATTTTGAACTGGGGGACTGGAGAAGACTCTTGAGAGTCTCTTGGACTGCAAGGAAATCAAAATAGCCAGTACTAAAGGAAATAAATCCTGAATATTCATTGGAAGGACTGATGCTAAAACTAAAGCTCTAATGCTTTGGCAACCTGATGCAAAAGGCTGACTGATTAGAAAAGACCCTGATGCTGGGAAAGATTGAAGGCAGGAGAAGGGGATGACAGAGGATGGGATGGTTGGATGGCATCACCAACTTGATAGACATGACTTTGAGCAAGCTCCAGGAGTTGGTGATGGACAGGGAAACCTGGCGTGCTGCAATCCATGTGGTCACAAAGAGTCGGACACGATTGAGAAACTGAACTGAACTGAGACAGATAAAGAGAAGCTTCCTCCTAGGCTTTTTTTTTTTTTAATAGTGGAACTGAAAATTTTATTTATTTATTTTTCCTTTACAATATTGTGTTGGTTTTGTCATACATTACCATGAATCTGCTGTCGGTATACATGTGTTCCCCTTCCAGAACCCTCTTCCCATCTCCCTCCCAATTCCATCCCTCTTGGTCATCCCGGTGCATCAGCCCTGAGTACCCTGTATCATGCATCAAACCAGGGCTGGCGATTCATTTCACATATGATAATTTACATGTTACAATGCTGTTCTCCCATATCATCCCACCCTTGCCCTCTCCCATAGAGTCCAAAAGACTATTCAATACATCTGCATCTCTTTTTCTGTCTCACATACAAGGTTATCATTACTGTCTTTCTAAATTCCATATATATGCATTAGTATACTGTACTTGTTTTTCCTTGTGACGTATTTCACTCTGTATAATAGGTTCTAGTTTCTTCCGCCTCAGTAGAACTGATTCAAATGTATTCTTTTTAATGGCTGAGTGACATTCCATTGTCTATATGTACCACGGCTTTCTTATCCATTCATCTGCTGATGGATATCTAGGTTGCTTCCATGTCCTGGCTATTGTGATGAACATTGGGGTACACGTGTCTCTTTCAATTCTGCTTTCCTCAGTGTGTATGCCCAGCAGTGGGATTTCTGGGTCATATGGCAGGTCTATTTCCAGTTTTCTAAGGAATCTCCACACTGTTCTCCATAGTGGCTGTAGTAGTTTACATTCCCACCAACAGTGTAATAGCGTTCCCTTTTCTTCTAGGCTTTTATTTTTTTTTTTTCTTTTTTTTTTTAATTATTGTTTTAGCCATACATTGTTATGATATCACCATGGGTTTACATATGCTTCCCCTCCGGGTCCCCCCTCCCTCCTCCCTCCCCCCCGGGAAATCTCGCTGCACCAGTCCCGAGCATCAATCCTGGGCTGGCGATTGATTAGACACATGACAATTAACATGCTTCAATGCCCTTCTCCCATCTCATCCCACCCTTACCCTCATCCACAAAGTCCACAAGTCTATTCTTCTAGGCTTTTAATATTTGCTTTTGATTTGAGTTGTCGATGTTGCAGACTTTCTTTCTTACTATCTTTTTGTTCCATTTTGTTTTAGTTCCCTTAAAACCAAGAGAGAAGTAAAAAAATAGAAAATCTTAATACTTTTCAATTTGTAGATAAAGTTTGGAATACATGGAGGTCTCATTTTATATTGGTTTGAGTTACTTTGTTCACTTTTAGTTTTAATAAAATGTGAAACAAAACAAAACTCTCTAGTGTATATGACTGTTTATTTTATTATGCTCTGTTTAGTTATTTAAGAAAAAAAGTTACAGAAGTGTAATCATTGCCATCTGTTGTATTTGAAGTAAAATCTAGCCCCAAAGTCAAAAAAGTCATAGCAACAACTTATAAAAACAACTGCAATAATATCAACTCACTATGGTTACTAGTGAAACTTTATTTTTCTCCCAAATGAAGTAAGTTTCCTTAGAGGATTATTTTAACATTTGATTTATATCATTATTAAATTTTCCTCCAAAATCATCAAAGTCTCCAATAAGACTGTTATTTAACTCTGCCTGATAGGAGATTAACAGATTTTTCTGTCCTTCTGACTCAAACCTCATCAGAACTCCCTCTTTAAAGAATATTATTTTAAAGAACTTCTTAGGATCTGATTTTAAGGAGAAATGTGTGTGTATATATACATGTATACATTATCCCACAGTATTAATGGCTACCGTTACAGGCAAATAGAAAAAGCATACCAATTCGGTCATGTAGAATATTCACTGTGACTTGGGAACATTTGTTCATAAAATGGTACTGCCTCAGGCCATGTTTTGTCATGTTTTTCTTTAGAAATTGTAGCTGTAAAACATTAGGTGGTCTTCAAAGTAGACAGGTCTTATATGAGGTTGCTTTCTCTTGAGAGCATAAAGGCAAAATACGGGGCCATTGACTTCTTTGGAAATTAGCAGAGCTAGTGTTTAAAGACACTCATTGGAATTGCCAATGTATTTACTTGCTTTTTTTATTTTCCAAAAGGGAAGTCTAATTATTTTACCAAGGGAAAAAAATGTCTTACTGCTACATCCATACATCCAATTTTAAAATCATTTTGATCCCTCTAAATATTTTTCAAAAGAAACCATAATCAGAAGTATTGTGGACATTCAAGAACATAGCTTATTTTAGAGAAATTAGCATGAAACTTATTGTTGAGTTATTTAGTTTAATTTTTTCTCTGAGATAACTAAATAAATTGAAAGAAATAATTTAAATGATTGATACTAGATTTTCATTTGTACTATGAAATTGACAATTCCTATTTTTACCACCTGTGAAAAGCTTATGATGTTAATTTAGAAAATAAATTTGGAAGTTCTTCAGTTTGTTCTGGATAAAATATTATTAAATCCTGTTGTTACAGTTTCTACATTGGTAATGTCTGCATTAATGTAATGTGTGGTGTTGGCAGGGTTTGTGTATGTGTGTGAGTGTTTGGAAGAAAAGAAAATGTGTGAAACTGAAAGGTATTCACTTGTTTACCACACATCTTGCTCACCTATTAAGTATGAGGCACTGTGCTAGGTTTTGTGTGGAATTTACAACTGAGTCTTAAGGCATATATAAGCTGGATTAGATGAGAAAACACTATGCATTCATATCACTGCAGGATAACCATTACTTGTTTAATCTTAATGCCAAGCCACAAAAACCTGGAAGTAAATACAGGGTCATATTTTGAATAAATATTGCTTCTTAGACTATGCTCCCCAACATTAAAACTATTTCTAGAATATCTTAGGGGCTAAACACTGTCCAAGATTAGGATGTTTGGAGTACAGTGATCCTCTGCATTTTTATTTTCTTCCTAAAAAATTTGGTTACATGTGCTCAAAAAAAAAAAAACCCACAAAACCCTGTTGATGAATCACCAGAGCTGCTGAATGTCAACAACAAATGCTTCATTTGTATGTGTGTACCCCTTGTTGCCTCATTTTTTTCTTATTCTTTAAAGATACTTAATTTAATTTTTATTTTATATTGCAATACAGTTGATTTACAATGTGTTAGTTTCAGGTGTACAGCAACATGTTTCACTTATACATATACATATATCCATTCTTTTTCAGATTCTTTTTCCATATAGGTTATTACAGAATAATGAGTAGAGTTCCCTGTACTACACAGTAGGTCCTTGTTAATTATCTATTTTGCTTTATTGCCTATTTTCTTTTTTAATTTGGGGTATAGTTACTTTACAATGTTGCATTAATTTCTGTTGTACAATGAAGTGAATCAATTATATGTACATCTTCTCCTCCCTATTTACTAACAACAAAAGATCAGAGAGAGAAATTAAGGGAAAAAATCCCATTTACCATTGCAACAGAAAGAATAAAATACCTGGGGGTAAACCTACCTAAGGAAGCAGAAAACCTGTACTCAGAAAACTATGAAACCAATGAGAAAACTCAAAGATGACACAAAGAGATGAAGAAATATATCATGTTTTTGGATTCATAGAATCAATATGTGAAAATGACTATAATACTCAGAGCAATCTGTAGATTCGATGCAATCCCTATCAAATTACCAATGACAGTTTTCACAGAATTAGAACAAAAATTTTAAACTTTGTATGGAAACACAAAAACCCTCGAATAGCCAAAGCAATCTTCAGAAAGAAATAACAGAGCTGGAGGAATCAGGCTCCCTGAATTCAGACTATGCTGCAAAGCTATGTTAATCAAAGCAATATGGCACTAGCCCAGGAATATTGATCACTGGAAAAAAACAGAAAGCCCAGAGATAAACTCATGCACCTATGGTCACCCAATCTAAGACAAAAGAGGCAAGAATATAGAATTGTTGCCTCTTTTCATCCTCAAAGACACCAGACTTGTTTTCTGCCCTGGGAAGACTTTTCTTTCCTCACCAGTTTCCAGTTCAGTCACTCAGTCGTGTCCAAGTCTTTGAGACCCCATGAACCACATCACAACAGGCCTCTCTGTCCATCACCAACTGCTGGAGTCTACGCAAACCCATGTCCATTGAGTTGGTGATGCCATCCAACCATCTCATCGTCTGTCATCCCCTTCTCCTTCTGCCCTCAATATTTCCCAGCATCAAGGTCTTTTTAAATGAGTCTGCTCTTTGCATTGGGAGGCCAAAGTGTTGGAGTTTCAGCTTCAACATCAGTCCTTCCAATGAACACCTAGGACTGATCTTCTTTAGGATGGACTGGCTGGATCTCCTTGCAGTCCAAGGGACTCTCAAGAGTCTTCTCCAACACCATATTTCAAAAGTATCATTTCTTCAGCACTAAGATTTCTTTATAGTTCAACTCTCACATCCATACATGACTACTGGAAAAACCATAGCCTTGACTAGATGGACTTTTGATGACAAAGTAATGTCTCTGCTTTTCAATATGCTATCCAGGTTGGCCATAACTTTCCTTCCAAGGAGTAGGCGTCTTTTGATTTCATGGCTGCAGTCAGCATCTGCAGTGATTTTGGAGCCCCCCCAAAATAAAGTCAGCCAATACTGCCACTGTTTCCCCATTTATTTGCCATGAAGTGATGGGACCAGATGCCATAATCTTAGTTTTCTGAATGTTGAGCTTTAGGACACCTTTTTCACTCTCCTCTTTTCACTTTCATCAAGAGGCTTTTTAGTTCTTCACTTTCTGCCATAAGGGTGGTGTCATCTGCACATCTGAGGTTATTGATATTTCTCTCGGCAATCTTGATCCCAGCTTGTGCTTCATTTAGCCAAGCGTTTCTTATGATGTATTCTGCATACAAGTTAAATAAGCAGGGTGACAATATACAGCCTTGACATACTGCTTTTCCTATTTGGAACCAGTCTGCTATTCCATGGGAAGACTAGAGATCTCTTCAAGAAAAGTAAAGATACAAGGGAACATTTCAAGCAAAGATGGGCTCAATAAAGAACAGAAATTGTATGGACCTAACAGAAGCAGAAGATATTAAGAAGAGGTGGCAAGAATACACAAAAGAACTGTACAAATAAGATCTTCATGATTCAGATAATCACGATGGTGTGATCAGTCACACTCAGTTAGAGCCAGACATCCTGGAAGGTGAAGTGAAGTGGGCCTCAGAAAGTATCAGTACAAACAAAGCTAGTGGAGGTGATGGAATTCGAGTTGAGCTATTTCAAATCCTAAAAGATGATGCTGTGAACATGCTACACTCAATATGCCAGCAAATATGGAAAACTCAGCAGTGGCCAAAGGACTGGAAAACGTCAGTTTACATTCCTATCCCAAAGAAAGGTAATGCCAAAGAATGCTCAAACTACTGCACAATTGCACTCATCTCACACACTAGTTAAGTAATGCTCAAAATTCTCTAGATCAGGCTTCAGCAATACGTGAACTGTGAACGTCCAGATGTTCAAGCTGGTTTTAGAAAAGGCAGAGGAACCAGAGATCAAATTGCCAACATCTGTTGGATTATCAAAAAAGCGAGAGAGTTCCAGAAAAACATCTATTTCTGCTTTATTGACTATGCCAAAGCCTTTGACTGTGTGGATCACAATAAACTGTGGAAAATTCTGAAAGTGATGGGAATACCAGACCATCTGACCTATCTTTTGAGAAACCTATATGTGGTCAGGAGGCAACAGCTAGAACCGGACATGGAACAACAGACCGGTTCCAAATAGGAAAAGGAGTATGTCAAGGCTGTATATTGTCACCCTGCTTATTTAACTTCTATGAAGAATACATTATGAGAAACACTGGGCTAGATGAAGTACAAGTTGGAATCAAGATTGCCAGGAGAAATATCAATAATCTCATATATGCAGATGACACCACCCTTATGGCAGAAAGTGAAGAGGAACTAAAAGGCCTCTTGATGAAAGTGAAAGAGGAGAGTTGAAAAGTTGACTTAAGGCTCAACATTCAGAAAACTAAGATCATGGCATCTGGTCCCATCACTTCATCGCAAATAGATGGAGAAACAGTGGAAACAATGTCAGACTTTATTTTGGGGGGCTCCAAAATCACTGCAGATGCTGACTGCAGCCATGAAATCAAAAGACGCCTACTCCTTGGAAGGAAAGTTATGGCCAACCTGGATAGCATATTGAAAAGCAGAGACTTTAATTTGCCAACAAAGGTCCATCTAGTCAAGGCTATGGTTTTTCCAGTAGTCATGTATGGATGTGAGAGTTGGACAATGAAAAATGCTGAGCACCAAAGAATTGATGCTTTTGAACTGTGGTGTTGGAGAAGACTCTTGAGAGTCCCTTGGACTGCAAGGAGGTCCAACCAGTCCATCCTAAAGGATATCAGTCCTGCGTGTTCATTGGAAGGTCTGATGTTGAAGCTGAAACTCCAGTACTTTGGCCACCTCATGCGAAGAGTTAACTCATTGGAAAAGACCCTGATCCTGGGAAAGACTGGGGGCAGGAGGAGAAGGGGACGACAAAGGATGAGATGGCTGGATGGCATCACTGACTCGATGGACGTGGGTTTGGGTGAACTCTGGGAGTTGGTAACAGACATGGAGGCCTGGCGTGCTGCGGTTCATGGGGTCACAAAGAGTTGGACACGACTGAGTGACTGAACTGAACTGTTGTTCCGTGTCCAGTACTAACTGTCGCTTCCTGACCTGCATCTCCTCTCACCACCAAAACCCTAAGTAGCAAAGACAGTAATGTGATCCAGAGAGTTTTCCTGGTCCTGGCAGCATGCTGTTTAACTACTCTGCTACAATTCTGTGCCAAAGAGCTACAGTGGCAGCCGCTTTGTGAGCTATAGCAATTTTTCCCTAGCTGGGAGAGCTTATGGTCCTGAGGCTCTACAGCTCTGATGTGTAACTTAAAATATGAAAAATTCTCTCTCTCTATCTTTATGGTGTGCACACCAGTAATACTCAAAATTTTAATGACACTGTCAGTAATCTTTACTTTCCAGTAGCTATCTCTCTCCCTGGGATCAGATATGAATCCTCAGGGGTAGGGAAGGAAGTCTGTATCAGAATTGCTGAGATTGTTTAATAATGAGTGTGTTATTATTGGCCCAATCTTGCATGCCTATCATTCCCTTAGATTAATGTCCTTCCCACAGATTGTCTTTATGGAGATGCATTACTGTGCCGAGATTATCTGTCTTGAACTTGTCTAAATTCTAAAATGAGGACAATTTATATGCAAATGGGATTCCTGTAACATAAGAACAGATAGCAAGTTATGGAATGTCAGAGAAGGGAAAGGAAACCTTTGTCTAAGAAGATTTCACAAATAGATATTGTAGTTGCCATTTATAGAACTGAGGAGAGGATATGGCCAGATCTCCTGAGTTGAGAATTTCAAGTTTTAAATGGGAACCTACAAGAAATCCAGTTTATGTGGCAAATTTTAAACATAAAGAAGTTAACAGAGAGAATTAAGGGTTTACCCAATGCGTGGAAGGGCTGACAGGATGGACCTTAAGCTGGTCCTTCAGGAAAAACTCATAGACCATCACAGAACTGACTCACCAGAATCTTCTCATGCTTCCTTTTGTTGTGGGTACTGCAAAATTCTTGAAGTACCTAAGGGAAATGAAATCCAGGAATTAGGCAGCTGCTGCCACAGAAGACTCTGGGTTCCTAGCAACTGGACAGGAAACAGTGGCATGATTTATTTGCAGGAACATCTTACACCCTTACAACAGATTTCCAGTGCAGAAAATTGGGCTCTGGCTCAATATTCCTATTCTAAATGCTTTGCAAGTCCATCTAATTGGTGGTGTCTGTTTTGCACTCTAACTTGAGATAGACCCAGAAATACTTACACCATAACAATTGGCATACAATATGTATCAGAGCTTCCCTCCTCTCCACCCTTCAGAAAACTGATTTTAAATGTGTCTTGGCACATCACTGGCCTGTTGACTGTGTCCACTGTGTCTTCCATATTTTGCATGGGACATATACTACATAAGTGAAAGTGTAAAATAGGATTAGAATTTTATGACAGCATAAGATTAGAACATTCATGAGAGATTTGATGCCGACAGATGCAAAGCTAGCCCTTCCATGACTTTTTGGTAAAGTGTCTTCAAAATTAAAGCACAAGACTATATAACACCATTTTGGCTAGTGAAGGAAATGGCAACCCACTTCAGTATTCTTGCTGGAAAATCCCATGGACTCTGTCCTTGCAGGCTGCGGTCCATGGCGTTGCAAAAGAGTTGAACATGACTTGGCGACTAAGCAACAAAAACAAAAAGTGGAAAATTAAAGTAACTGCTGGTACTGTGAGACCACTTTTATCAGTAAACTTATTTATATATTCCTGTTCAAGAAAACCACAGTTATTAGAAACCAGTTTTCTCCATCCTGATGCAGTTTTATAGTTTGAAGCTATCTAGAAATAAAGGTACTGTGTACATGTAATAAGATACAATGACTAATTTTTCCCCACCTTTCCAAAATCATAGATTTTATCATGTTCAGTTCAAATTAAAACTATCTTTATGGCTAAAGCAGTTTATTTGCATAAATATAAGCATTTTCAGATTATAACACAATGGGAAGTACTCTAAAATTAGTCTTTTTGCACTAGCAGAATTATCTACAAAACAGAAACAGACTCACAGAGTAGATAACAGATTTGTGGTTGCCAAGGGATGGGGTGGGGGAGGAAAGGATTGGAAGTTTGGGGTAAACTAATGCAAACTATTATATATAGGGAGGAAAAAAAGCAATGTCCTACTGTATAACAGAGAAAATTGTATTCAGTATCTTATGATAAACCATAATGGAAAAGAACAAATTAAATTAAATTAATCACTTTAAAAAGTTTTTTTGTAGGCTGGGAGAAGGATTTCAAAAGGCCCTTGACATTTTCTTTATATTTAGTTAATGATCATAAGATTAATTTTGATTCAAACTAAGGTTATCCTCTTAAAATTTAAAATTCTTTAAAAATTTTAAAACATTCCTAAGACAGCAAAGTGTCTGGCATGGCTGGGCCAGACAGTATCATAGCTGTAGGGCTTGGAGTGCCTTGGCTCCCGTATCCCTGAGCCTGGTAGCCCTGCGTTGTCTCTGGCCCTGTAGTGGAGATGCAGGACCAGCATATGTGATGGCTGGTCATTTTCCTGAAGTTAACATTATCAGAAGACTGGCCTCCACATGGAGAAAAAGGGCCAGTTCACATTGCTCGCCCCAAAGGGCTGCTCTTTGAGACCAAGTTCTGAATGGAGTCTCCAGTTATTGGTGCTCCTGGCTGCCTTTCTTCAGCAGGTGCTCCTGGTGGCAGTGTGTGTGTTCCCCATGTTTCCAGAGGAGTCTGTTATTACCTTTATAACAAGAAAAAATAAACTTATGTTTTAAACAAATTTCATATTTAAAAAAAAATTTTGTTCAATTTTTTGTATTGCACTTTTAAGAGTTTGAAACTCTATTTTAGTTTTTTGCTTTTTCATATTTGTTATTAGTTTTGTACCTTTAAGAGTCTAATTTTTAGTATCCACTTTCATTTAGGAATTTGATTACTGGTTTGACTGCACTCTTCCCTTTGGACTCTTCCTTTTCTCCTCCTGGTAACCTTTCTCTCCCTCCTCCCTCTTCTCTTTTCTATATAACTTTGTGAATCTCTTTGGATGTTCCTGGATGTGGAGAATTGTTTCATCATTAACCTAGGTGTTCTGTCTTCTGTGCTGTGTGGATACAGAAGTCTTGATGCTACTGTAAGAGGGGAATCAAAACCCAGAGGCACAGGAGGCTCAACTCCAGACCTTTGGGCTATCATAGAACTCCTGACCCCAGGGAATGTTAATAGATGAGAGCCCACCCAAAATCTGCCACACCTACCCTGATACCAAGTTCCACTCAAGAGTCGGCAAGCTCCAGTGCAAGACACCACACACTAATCCTTCAGCAAAACAGGAACACAGCACTGAGCATTGAAAGACAGGCTGCCCAAAGCCATACTAAACCCACTGACATCCCAAAACGTACTACTGGACACTGCATTGCCCTCCAGAGAGATGAGATCAGCTCCATTCACCAGAACACAGATCCATACTCCTCCAATCAGGAAACCTTCACAAGCCATGATCAAGCCCACCCACAGAGAGCAGACTTCACAATTAAGAGGAACTATGACCCTCCAGCCTGCAGAAAAGAGATCCCAAATACAGCAAACTAAACAAAACAAAAAGGCAGAGGAATATCCAGCAGGTGAAGGAACATGATAAAAACACACCAAACCAAATAAAAGAGGAGGAGAAAAATTATTCTGAAAAATAATTCAGAATAATGATAGTAAAGATGATCCAAAATCTTGAAAAAAAAGTGGAGTTACAGATAAATAGACGAGGGACATGAATTGGGAAAATGCAAGAAATGTTTTACAAGAATGTATAAGAAATAAAGAATAGTCAATCAGTAATGAACAATGCAATAACTAGGATTAAAAGCACTCTACAGGGAACCAACAGTAGAGTAACTGAGGTAGGAGAAAAGTTAAGTGAGCTGGAAGATAGAATGGTGGAAATAAATAAAGCAGAGAAGAAAAAAAGAATAAAAAGAAGTGAGGACAGCCTCAGAGACCTCTGGGACAATGTTAAACACTCTACCATTTGAATCCTAGGTGTCTCACAAGAAGAAGACAAAAGGAAAGGACATGAGAAAATATTTGAGGCAATAATAGTTGAAAATTTCCCTAAAATGAGAAACGAAATAATCACCCAAGTCCAAGAAGTCTAGAGAGTTCCATAGAGGATAAACCCAAGGGGAAACACACCGAGATGTATATTAATCAAATGGCCAAAAATAAAGTACAAAGAGCAAATATTAAAAGCAGCAAGGGATAAGCAACAAATAACATACAAGAAGGTCCCCCATAAGGGCAACAGTTGGTCTTTCAACAGAAATTCTGCAGGCCAGAAGGGAATGCCAGGACATACTTAAAGTGATGAAAGGGAAAAACCTGCAACTAAGATTACTCTACACAGCATGGGTCTCATTCTTATTCAAAGGAGAAATCAAAAGCTTTACAGATAAGCAAAAGCTGAGAGAATTCAGCACCACCAAACCAGCTCTTCAACAAATGCCAAAGTGTCTCCTCTAGACAGGAAACACAGAAGAGGTTTCTAAAAATGGACCCAAACAGTAAAGTAAATGGTAATGAGATCAAACCTATCAATAATCACCTTAAACGTAAATGGGTTAAATTCTCCAACCAAAAGACAAAGAATGGCCAAATGGATACAAAAGCAAAACCCATATATATGCTGTCTACCAAAGACCCATCTCAAACTTAGGGAAACACACAGACTGAAAGTAAAGGGCTGGAAAAGATATTTCATGCAAATGGAGATTAAAAGAAAGCAGGAGTAGCAATACTCATGTCAGATAAAACAAACTTTAAAATAAAGAGCATTATAAGAGACAAAGAAGGACACTACATAATGATCAGAGATCAATCCAAGAGAAAGATATAACAATTATAAATAGATGTGCACCCAACATAGGAGCACTTCATTACATAAGGCAAATGCTAACAGCTATGAAAGGGGAAATTAACAGTAAACAATAATAGTGGGGAACTTTAATACCCCACTCACACCAATGGCCAGATCATCCAGGCAGAAAATTAACAAGTAAACACAAGCTTTAAATGATACATTGGACCTGTTAGACCTAATTGATATCTACAGGGCATTTCAATCCAAAACAATGGATTTAACCTTTTTCTCAAGTACACATGCAACATTTTCCATGATAGATCACATTTTTGGGCTACAAATCTAGCCTTGGTAAATTAAAAAAAAAATGAAATCATTTTGAGTATCTTTTCCAGCCACAGTGCTGTAATATTAACTATTAACTAGAGGAAAACCACTATAAAGGACACAATCATATGGAGGCTAAACAATACACTTCTGAATAATCAAGAGATCACTGGAGAAATAAAAAAACAAAATCAAAATATGCATAGAAAGGAATGATAATTTAATACATGACAACCCCAAACCTATGAGATTCATTAAAAGTAATGCTGAGAAGGAAGTTCATAACGATAGAAGCCTCCCTCAAGAAACAAGAGAAACATCAAATAAACAACCTAATTTTACACATAAAGCAACTAGGAAAAAAAGAACAAAACACCCTAAAGTTAGTAGAAGGAGAGAAATCATAAAAACTAGAGCATAAATAAAAGAAAAAGAACTGAAGGAGACTATAGCAAAGATGGATACAGCTCATTCTTTGAGAAAGTAAATAAAATAGACAAATCTTTAGCCCGACTCATTAAGAAAAAAATCGAAGACTCAAATCAATAAAATTAGAAGTGAAAATGAAGAAATTACAGCAGGCAATACAGAAACACAAAGGATCATAAAAGACTACGAACTCACAGGAAATCACTCACATTTGCACACATTCTGTGCAAATGTTAATGTTTGTGTGTATGTGTATGTAAGTTACTCAGTTGTGTCTGACTCTTTGAGACCCCAGGGACTGTAGCCCACCAGGCTTCTCTGTCCCTGGGATTCCTCAGGTAAGAACTGGAGTGGATTGCCATTCGCTTCTTCAGAGGATCTTCCCCACCAGGGATCAAGCCCTGGTTTCCTGCATTGCAGGCAGATTCTTCACCATTTGAGCTACATGGAAATCATAAAAGACTACTATGAGCAACTATATGCCAATAAGATGGGCAACTTGGAAGAAATGGACAAATTCTTAGAAAAGCATTACCTTCCAAAACTGAACCAGGAATAAAAAGAAAATTTGAACAGAACAATCACAAGCATGGAAGTGAAAGCTGTATTAAAAAATCTGCCAACAATAAAAAGCCCAGGACCAGATGGCTTCACAGGTGAATTCTATGAGAAATTTAGAGAAGAGCTGACACCTATCCTACTCAAATTCTTCCAGAAAGTTGCAGAGGATGGAAAACTCCCAAAATCATTTTACAAGATCACCAACACCCTGATACCCAAACCTGACAGTTACCACACGCAAAAAATAAAACTATGGGCCAATATTAGTGATGAACATAGATGCAAAAATCCTCAACAGAGTTATAGCAAACAGAATCTAACAATGTATTAAAAAGATCATACATCATGATCTAGTGGGCTTTATTCCAGGGATGCAAGGATTCTTTAATATTTGCAAATCAATGTGATACACCATATTAATAAATTGAAAGACAAAAGCCATATGATGATTTCAGTATATACAAAGAAAACCTTTGACAAAACTCAACACCCATTTATGATAAATTCCTCTAGAATGTAGGAATAGAAGGAATATAGTTCAACATAATAAAAATCATAGATGACAAACCCATAGTAAACATTATCCTCAATGGCAAAAAATTGGAAATATTTCCACTGAAATCAGGAACAAGACAAGGATGCCCACTCTCACCACTATAACTCAACATAATTTTGGAAGTCCTTGACACAGCAATCAGAGAAGAAAAAGAAATAAAAGGAATCCAGGTTGGAAAAAAAGTAAAACTTTCACTGTTTGCAGATGATATGATCCTCTACTTAGAAAACCCTAGAGATGCCACCAGAAAATTACTAGAGCTAATCAGTGAACATAGTAAAGTTGTAGGATATAAAATTAATACACAGAAACCCCTTACATTCCTATACATTAACAATGAAAAATCAGAAAGAGAAATTAAGGAAACAACCCCATTCACCATTGCACCAGAAAGAATAAAATACTTAAGAATAAATTTACCTAAAGAAGTGAAAGACCTGTATACAGAAAACTGTAAAACACTGATGAAAGAAATCAAAGATGATGCAAATAGATAGAGAAATATACCATGTTCTTGAATTGGAAGAATCAATATAGTGAAAAGGAGAATGCTACCCAAAGCAATCTATAGAATCAATGCAATATCTATCAAACTACCAATGATGTTTTTCACAGGATTAGAACAAATAATTTCACAATTTGCATGAAAACACAGAAGACCTCAAACAGCCAAAGCAATCTTGAGAAAGAAGAACCGAACTGGTGGAATCAGCCATGCTGACTTCAGACTATACTACAAAGGTATAGTCATCAAGACAGTATGGTACTGGCACAACAACAGAAATAAAGATCAATGGAACAATATAGAAAGCCCAGAGATAAATCCATGCACTTATGGACACATTTATCTTTAACAAAGGAGGCAAAAATATGAATGGAGGAAAGACAGTCTCTTCAACAAGTGGTGCTGGGAAAACTGGTCAACTACATGTGAAAGAAAGAAACTAGAGCACTTTCTAACACCATACATCAAAAGGCACTCAAAATGGGTTAAAGATCTAATTGTAAGACCAGAAACTATAAAAATCTTAGAGGGAAATATAGGCAGAACACTCTCCAACATAAATCACAGCAAGATCCTCTATAACCCACCTCCCAGAGTAATGGCAATAAAAACAAAATAACAATTAAACTAATTAAACTAAAAAGCTTTTACACAATGAAGGAAACTATAAACAAGGGGAAAAGACGGCCTTCAGAATGGGAGAAAATAATAAAAATTGAAACTGACAAAGAATTACTCTCCAAAATATAAAAGCAGCTCGTGCAGCTCAATACCAGAAAAACAAACAACCAAGTCAAAAAGTGGACGAAAGACCTAAACAGATATTTCTCTGAAGAAGACATATGGATGGCTAATAAACACATGAAAAGTTGCTCAACGTTCCTCATTACTAGAGAAGCGCAAGTCAAAACCCCAGTGAGGTACCATCTCATGCTGGTCAGAAAGGCCGTCATCAAAATGTCTACCGACAATAAATGCTGGAGAGGATGTGGAGAAAAAGGAGCTCTCTTACACTGTTGGTGGGAATGCAAACTGGTACAGCCACCACGGAGAACAGTGTGGAGGTTCCTTAAATCACTGGGAACAGAACGGCCATACAACCCAGCAATCCCACTACTGGGCATACACCCTGAGGAAACCAGAATTGAATGAGACACACGTACCCCAATATTCATTGCAATACTATTTACAATAGCTAGGACATGGAAGCAGCCTAGATGTTCACTGACAGATGAATGGATAAGGAAGTTGTGGTATATATACACGATGGAGTATTATTCAGCTATAAAAAGGAACACATTTGAGTCCATTCTAATGAGATGGATGAAACTGAAGCCTATTATACAGAGTGAAATAAGTCAGTAAGAGAAAGACAAATGTTGTATATTAACAGATATATATGGAATTTAGAAATATGGTAATGATGATCCTGCATGAAGGGCAGAAAAAGAGACACACAAAGAACAGAACTTTGAACTCAGTGAGAGAAGGCGAGGGTGGGAAGATTTGAGAGAATAGTATCGAAACATGCACATTACCATTTGTAAACTAGATGGCCAGTGCAAGTTTGATGCATGAAGCAGGATACCCAAAGCCAGGGGTCTGGGACAACACAGAGGGATAGAGTGGATAGGGAGGTGGGAGAGGGGTTATGATGGAGGAGACTCTTGTATACCTGTGCCAATTCATGTTGATGTATGGCAAAAACCATCACAATATTGTAAAGTAATTATTATCCAATTAAAATAATAAATTAATTTAAAAATTTTTAAAAATGTTGATCAGTACCATGTAGGTACAAAAGTTTAAAAAAAATCAAAATGACTGTTTTTGTAAAATCAAGGTTAGACCTTGGATGGAAAGAGATTCCCCCTACCCCCTTAAATCACTTTTAAGGACATAAACAAGATAGAAGTTTCAAAAAGATTGGAATTGGCTACATCTTTTGTAGAGTTAGAATTTCCCTTGTGGCTCAGCTGGTAAAGAATTGACCTGCAATGTGGGAGACCTGGTTTTGATCCCTGGGTTGGGAAGATTCCCTGGAGAAGGGAAAGGCTATCCACTCCAGTATTCTGGCCTGGAGAATTCCATGGACTGTGTAGTCCATAGGGTTGCAAAGAGTTGGGCACAACTGAGCAACTTTCACTTCACTTCACTTTGGTAGAATTAAGGATGGAAGCCACTGTGATGGTGTGGATTCTGGATAATTATGGAGCACTTGAAAGGAAGCTGACATTACGCTGGATTCCAGAGCTGCACATTGAAAACATCATATAATTTGAGGTGGTTATAGTTGTCCCTTTGTTTTCTTTATGTCTGTCTGAGGGTGTGGCCTAAATCAAATCCCTTAAGATTATACAGTGGAAGTGAGAAATAGATCTAATAGGCAGACTGCCTGATGAACTATGGATGGAGGTTCATGACATTGTAAAGGAGGCAGGGATTAAGACCATCCCCAAGAAAAACAAATGCAAAAAAGCAAAATGGTTGTCTGAGGAGGACTTACAAATAGCTGAGAAAAGAAAAGAAGCAAAAAGCAAAGGAGAAAAGGAAAGATATACCCATTTGAATCCAGAGTTCCAAAGAATAGCAAGGAGAGATAAGAAAGCCTTCCTTAGTGATCAATGCAAAGAAATAGAAGAAAACAATAGAATGGGAAAGACAAGAGATCTCTTCAAGAAAAGTAAAGATACGACAGAATATTTCAAGCAAAGATGGGCTCAATAAAGAACAGAAATGGTATGGACCTAACAGAAGCAGAAGATATTAAGAAGAGGTGGCAAGAATACACAGAAGAACTGTACAAAAAAGATCTTCACGACCCAGATAATCACAATGGTGTGATCACTCAGCTAGAGCCAGACATCCTGGAATGTGAAATCAAGTGGACCTTGGGAAGTATCACTACAAACAAAGCTAGTGGAGGTGATAGAATTCCAGTTGAGCTAGCTCAAATCCTAAAAGATGATACTAAGAAAGTGCTGCATTCAATATGCCAGCAAATTTGGAAAGCTCAGCAGGATTGGAAAAGGTTAGTTTTCATTCCAATGCCAAAAAAAGGCAATGCCAAAGAATGCTCAAACTACCACACAATTGCACTCATTTCACATACTAGCAAAGTAATTCTCAAAATTCTCCAAGCCAGTCTTCAACAATATGCAAACTGTGAATTTCCAGATGTTCAATCTGGATTTAGAAAAGGCAGAGGAACCAATTTGCCAGAGATCAAATGGAAAAAGATCAAATTGCAGAGGCAGAGATCAAATTGTCAACATCGACTAAAATCGAAAGAGCAAGAGAGCTCCAGAAAAGCATGTATTTCTGCTTTATTGACTATGCCAAAGCCTTTGACTGTGATCACAATAAACTGTGGACAATTCTGAAATAGATGGAAATACCAAGCCACCTGACTAGCCTCTTGGAAAGTCTGTATGCAGACCAGGAAGCAACAGTTAGAACTGGACATGGAACAACAGACTGGTTCCAAATTGGGAAAGGAGTATATCAAGGCTGTATATTGTCACCCTGCTTCTTTAACTTACATTTTAAGTACATCATAAGAAATGCTGGACTGAATGAAGCACAAGCTGGAATCAAGATTGCTGGGAGTAATATCAATAACCTCAGGTATGCCGATGACACCACCCTAATGGCAGAAAGTGAAGAAGAACTAAAGAGTCTCTTGATGAAAGTGAAAGAGGAGAGTGAAAAGTTGTCCTAAAGCTCAACATTCAGAAAACTAAGATCATGGCATCCAGTCCCATCACTTCATGGCAAATAGATGGGGAAACAGTGGAAACAGTGGTTGACTCTATTTTGGGGGCTCCAAAATCACTGCAGAAGGTGACTGCAGCCATAAAATTAAAAGACACTTACTCCTTGGAAAGAAATCTATGACCAACCTAGAGAGCATATTAAAAAGCAGAGACATTACTTTGCCAACAAAGGCCTATCTAGTCAAAGCTATGGTTTTTCCAGTAGTAATGTATGGATGTGTATACTCACGCATATATATGGAATTTAGAAAGATGGTAAGGATAACCCTGTATGCGAGACAGCAAAATAAACGCAGATGTATAGATCAGTCTTTTGGACTCTATGGGAGAGGGCAAGGGTGGGATGATAAGGGAGAATGACATTGAAACATGTAAACTATCATATGTGAAATCAATCGCCAGCCCAGGTTTGATGCTTGATACAGGGTGCTCAGGGCTGGTGCGCCGGCATGACTCAGAGAGAGGGAATCGGGAGGGAGGTGGGAGGGGGGTTCTGGAAGGGGAACACATATATACCCATGGCAGATTCATGTCAAAGTATGGCAAAATCAACACGATAATGTAAAGAAAATTAAAAAATAAATAAATAAGTTTAAAGTTTGGAAAAAAAAAAAGAAAGCTGAGCACTGAAGAATTGATGCTTTTGAACTGTGGTGTTGGAGAAGAGTCTTGAGAGTCCCTTGGACTGCAAGGAGATCCAACCAGTCCATCCTAAAGGAGATCAGCCCTGAATATTCATTGGAAGGATTGATGCTGAAGCTGAAACTCCTATACTTTGGCCTCCTGATGAGAAGAGCTGACTCATTGGAATAGAACCTGATACTGGGAAAGATTGAAGGCAGGAGGAGAAGGGGACAGCAGAGGATGTGATGGTTGGATGGCATCACTGACTCAATGAATGTGAGTTTGAGTAAACTCTGGTAGTTGGTGGACAGGGAGGCCTGGCCTGCTGCTGTTCATGGGGTCAAAAAGAGTTGGACACTACTGAGCCAGTGAGCTAAACAGAACTGAAGGTGTGACAGATTACTGAAAACTGAGATTCATTCAGACAGAGGTAGTTTTTTGTGGTTTATATTGGGAAATGTTTGAATGAAGGGAAAATGGCTGATTAATCATGTAACCATCTCAGATTATCATGAGTCTATAGAAGAGAATGATGGATGTAGGTATTTTGGGGAGTTGAGTCCTTTGCCATAGAGGCTTGCCTATTGAGTGTTATTAAATGTTCATGTGGTTCACTTTTAAAATCATCATGACAAATCCTCAAGTTTGAACTTTTTAGATGGGTTCATTTCCCAAATTTTCTGAGTGAATAATTTAGTTAAGCAAGGGCTGATATCCCTAAATGTAACTGATTTTTGATAACACTGGTATTTCTTGATGCTGGATTTATAACATAAGAGAAAGAGACCAACATAAATGATATGAACTCTCTATAAATTTAACTTTACTATTCCACACTTTGCAAAATATTTATTTGACAATCTATTCAAAAGTCTTTCAGATAAAATGATTACCTGGACACTGATTTCTAGTTCTGCCTCATATTCTGATTTTAATGACAATAACAGAGGAAGCCAGAATTAATGCTGGCAAGTAGGAAAAAATACAGTAAGTTTGTCATAACATTTCAGGAACAAGAGCCAAATTAGAAATTTTGCCTTTTGATCAAGTAGGTTAGCCTAGAGAAATCTGGAAAACTCCTTTAGAGGGTGAAAGCATCCTTGGGAGGGAAAGATACATTCCACTTGGACCCTTAGTATTGAAATTTAAGGCATTTAAAAGGACCCACAGATCCCAGGTAACTGTAGATTTGCCTTATGATGGGAACCTTATTTATATTGATAACTTTATGCTGATAAGATAACTTTAAAAGTAATGAAAGACAAACAGTTAACAAATAAAGTAAAAAGTCTATTGAAATATTCGAATCTGGATATCAGAGAAACAATTCTATAGTGTTTGGTCAGAGGAATGAAATGAAACTATTAGCATCAAAGTAAGTTAAGTCAGATCAACCCAAAATCTATACTTTAAATACCAGGAAGTAGTAAAACAGTATTTTTTAAGGGAAAACCTATGATCTAAAATTTTGCTACCAGCCGAATTTTTATTCATTTAAATTATAAATATAATTTTTACAAAAAATAGTAAGCAGTGAAAATTGAAAGAAAAAAGTGGAATGAAGTTTAAATCATTGTAATTATATTTTCCCAAAGAAATAGAGATGGTCAACAGAAACATGAAAAGTTCAAAATGCAAATCAAAACTACAGTGAAATGTCACATCACACCTGTCAAAATGACTGTTATCAAAAAACAACGAATAGCTAATGTCAGTGTGAATGTGGAGATAAGGGAAACTTTGTGCGATATTGGTAGGAATGTGACTTAGAGCAGTCACTGTGGAGGATAGCATGAAATTCCTCAAAAAATTAAAAGTAGGCCTGCCGTATGATTGAGCAGTACCACTTCTGCATGATGTTCCACAGAAAAGAAAAAATACTAATTTGAAAAGACATATGGACCCAGCACTCATTCCAGCGTTATTTACAATAGCCAAGATATGGACGTAACCTTAGTGCACACCACGGATGAATGGATGAAAATGTGGAACATTACTAAGTCATATATAAGAATGACATTTTGCCATTTGGACAACATGGATGGACCCAGAGGGTATTATGCTAAATGAAGTAAGTCAAACAGAGAAAGACAGTCTGTATGATTTCACTTACCTGTTCAATCTAAAAAGCAAAACTAATTAACAAAGATAACAAAACAGAAATAGACTCATAGATACAGAGAACTAATAGGTAGTTGTAAAGTGTAGGGGAGGAGAGAATAGGTGAGGGAGATTAAGAGGTAGAAACTTGTACTTAAAAATAATTGAGTCATGAGAATGAAATGTACAGCATGAGCAAAATAGTCAATTATAATATTTTTCTATGGTGATGAATGGTAGACTTATCATGATGACCATTTTGTAATATATTGAAATATCAAATTACTATGCTGTGCACCTGGAACTAATATAGTGTTGTAGGTCAATTCCACTTTAATTTTAAAAAATATTTAGACACTGGGAAGAAATGCATCAAAATGCTAATGGTGGTTATCTCTAGGGGGTGGGGATTATAGGTGATTGTTACTTCTTATTTTATGGTTTTATGGATTGCTAGTTGTCTGCAATTAACATGCCTGCTACTAAGTTAGAAAGGAAATAATAAATGCTATTAAAAATGAAAATAATTACAATTATGTGCAAAATGAAAATGTAAGAATACTGTCAGAATCAGTCAGTTCAATTCACTTGCTCAGTCGTGTCTGACTCTTTGTGACCCCATGGACTGCTGCACGCCAGGCCTCCCTGTCTATCACCAACTCCCGGAGTTTACTCAAGCTCATGTCCATTGAGTCGGTGATGCCATCCGACCACCTCACCCTCTGTCATCACCTTCTCCTCCCACATTCAATCTTTCCCAGCATCAGGGTCTTTTACAATGAGTCAGTTCTTTGCATCAGGTGGCCAAAGTATTGGACTTTCAGCTTCAACATCAGTTCTTCCAATGAATATTCAGGACTGATTTCCTTTAGGATGGACTGGTTTGACCTCCTTGCTGTCTAAGGTACTGTCAAGAATCATCTCTAATATCACAGTTCAAAAGCATCAATTCTTCAGTGCTCAGCTTTCTTTATAGTCCAACTCTTATATCCATACATGACTACTGGAAAAAACATAGCTTTGACTAGATGGACATTTGTTGGCAAAGTAATGTCTCTGCTTTCTAATATGCTGTTTAGATTGGTCATAGCTTTTCTTCCAAGGAGCAAGTGTTTTTTTTAATTTTATGTCTGCAGTCACCATCTGCAGTAATTTTGGAGCCAAAGTCTGTTAGAATAGCTGCTATCCAAAAGTCTACAAACAATAAATGCTGGAGAGTGTGTGGATAAAAGGGAATACTCTTACACTATTGATGGGAATCCAAACTGGTACAGCCACTATGGAGAACAGTGTGAAGAATCCTTAAAAAACTGAAAAGAGAACTTCCATATGACCCAGCAATCCCATTGCTGGGCATACACACTGAGGAAACCAGAATTGAAAGAGACACATGTACCTCAGTGTTCATCACAACACTATTTACAATAGCCAGGACATGGAAGCAACCTAGATATCCATTGGCAGAAGAATGGATAAGTTGTGGTACATATACACAATGGAATATTACTCAGCTATTAAAAAAAATGCATTTGAATCAGTTCTAATGAGGTGGATGAAACTGGAGCCTATTATGTAGAGTGAAAGAAGTCAGAAAGAAAAACACCAATACATTATATTAACACATATATATGGAATTTAGAAAGATGGTAACAATGACCCTATATGCAAGACAGCAAAAGAGACACAGATATAAAAACAGGCTTGTGGACTCTGTGGGTGAAGGCAAGGGTGGGATGATTTGAGAGAATAGCATTGAAGCATGTATATTACTATATGTGAAATAATGTGACAGTCCAGGTTTGATGCATGAAGCAGGGCACTGAAAGCTGGTGCACTGGGACAACCCAGAGGGATGGGGTGAGGAGGAAGGTGGGAGGGGGATTTTGGGATGGGGGACACATGTACACCTGTGGCTGATTCATGTCAAGGTATGGCAAAAGCCATCACAATATTGTAATGTAATTAGCCTTTATTTATCATTTAATTTAATAAATAAATTAAGTTAAAATAAAAATGTGAAATGCACTAACTAACAATAATGTACTGAATTTAAAATATCAGATGCTATTGTTGACAGCATATCAGGGATTTGGAAGGAGTAATGGATGGAGGAATTATATAAGCATGAAAATAAGTGACTAATAATTAAATACTGAGATGAAAACTTAGAAAACATTAAATAAGAAAATATGATAGTAATTTTCAGAAGCATAAAGTCAGAAGTGAGTAAGCAGAAACTATTAAAAAATGAGAAATAGAAGTAAAGTGAATTGTTTTCCATAGGAAAATATATACAAAATTTCAACTAGTTGTACTTAAAATGTCACACTTCTGAGAACTTACATGTAAGGAGCTTAAAGTTCAAGATGATAGTCATGAGATCATAACCATTTTATAATATTTATTGCAAATTAGTTACTGAGTTCTTATTCAGTGTCAAACACTATTCAAGACAATACATCAATGTACTAAACAGACTCAGATATATGGCCTGGTGGAGATTATATGATACCTTGTCATACAATGACCCAGAGAAGACAATGGCACCCCACTCCAGTACTCTTGCCTGGAAAATCCCATGGATGGAGGAGCCTGGTAGGCTGCAGTCCTTGGGGTCATGAAGAGTCAAACACAATTGAGTGACTTCGCTTTCACTTTTCACTTTCATGCATTGGGGAAGGAAATGGCAACCCACTCCAGTGTTCTTGCCTGGAGAATCCCAGGGACGGGGGAGCCTGGTGGGCTGCTGTCTGTGGGGTCACACAGAGTTGGACACGACTGAAGTGATTTAGCAGCAGCATGCAATGACCATAAGAAATAGGTCAAGTGTATTAGGAAATGATATACATGTACACTTTGGAAAAATGGAAAAGCAAAGTAGGGAAAAGGCGATTGCAATTATAGGTTGCAACTATAAATTGTATGGTCTGAAATCTCTCAGTAAGAAAGTGACTTTGGGGCAAACATTTGAAGAAGATGAAAAATTCCATCATCTTAATACTTTGAGGAGCAGTGATCCAGGATGAGGATAGAGCTGGTGCCCCATAACCATGGACACATAGCTAGATTAATTTTCCCTGAAGTCTGGGAGGGAACGCAAAATTAATTCTTGTCAACAGAATTAGCTGTCTTTCTGCCTGTGCATTTTATTGGCCAGTTGGCTGGAGGAGATGGAACAGAGCACTCCAAGATGGCCTTAGAGAACAGAATAGTCCCTTGATGGAAGACGATTAGGTTCCTTGGTAGGAGAGACATTCAGGAGAGCCACTCAACCTCCATCACACTGTGACCTTATGCTGTCAAGATTTCTTTTTTAAACAGCAAACTATCATTACCTATTCTGATTAATGCAGAAGCAATTGTAAGGACTTTGCCTTTGAAGGTGAGTGGAATGGGCAGCCAGGGAAGGGTTTTGAGCAGAGGAATGATTTGATCTAACTTGTATTTTAAGAGTGCTGTTGGTACAAGACCTCAGAGGTGCAAGAGTAGAAATGGAGAGACTGGGTAAGTAATTACACTAATGGGAGATGATGGAGTCTTAGACATCCCACCAGCAGTGGAGATGAGGAGAAACTGTCCGCCCAACATAGATTTTGAAAGGAGAGCCAACAGAACATTTTTTCGTTTGGATAAGGGAGTGAAATAAAGAACGATGGCAAGGTTTTTGAACAGAGACCTGGGAGGATTGGGTATCTATTTACTGAGATGGGGAAAAAGGTGGGTAGAAAAGACTTGGTGGAAAGATGAATTTAGTTCTTAATATGCTGAGTTTCAGGTGTTGACTAAGCAACTGGAAACAATCTTACTTTCAAAGAGATTTAATAAGCTAAAAATATTAAATAAATAATAATTCAGCTATATTATTTATTTTAACCACATAAAAATATCCTTATATATGATAAACTATACTTAAGAAAAAATATCTGGATAATGTTATGTATTTGTATTAATCAAATATGATCCTGGAGAATGGCATCCATTTTAGTTTTCATTTCTTCACTTATTATTGAAAATAGGATTTTATCATGTTTCATACCCCTCTATTTTTCTATAATGAATTACTTACCTGGTGGGCTGCCATCTATGGAGTCACACAGCGTCGGACCCTACTGAAATGACTTAGCAGCAGCAGCTATATGTATACATTTTCCTATGGGGCATATTTGTATCTTTATTGATTTATATAAAACCCTTAGTATTTTATATTTGATTATGTGTCTCTGATATATTTTGCCAATATATTCTTTTTTATACAATTACAAAAGTTTAGATATTACCCCAAATTATAACTGAAAATGTTAATCATTTGTCTGTTTCTCTTTAATATGGAAGTGAAGAGAAGCGAATGATTCTTTTCCAGTATCATTTGCTTCTCTAATTTGTATCTTTATAAAAATATATTTTCCTTTAAACAATTTTAAAGAATTGCCTTCCATTTTCCAAAATAATCTGATTTTAGCATAAAATTCCATGTAATGTGATGGTTGGGACTAGGGAAAATGAGGTCTATAGAGTTATTATGTATGGTTGATAGCTTCACTTTATGATCTGAGATTTTGTTGGAGAGCAAGTTTCATCCATCAATTGATGGCCATGATGGGACCACAAGAATCTTCCAAGGATGTGCTAAAAACCATGACCCCAGTTTGACTCTGAGGTTGAGGACAGTCAATAATTAGGGGACTGGAACGTGAATTGGAAGCAGAGGCAACTCCAAGAAATTTTGATGAACACCATTCTCTTTCCTGACCTGTTTCTATTGTAACATCTTCACCAAAGGTAGCTCTGGCATCATTGTGAAGCCAGTTGAAATGCTTTTTATCTCTAACTTTCAATCTGGAGGGGTTTTCTACATTCAGCACATCTCCTTTGTAACTTGCGCCTGCCTCTCCTTGAACAACTCAACCTTCTTCCTTCTCTCTCTTCTTCCCTCATTTTCTTCTTTCCTTCTGTATATCTTCCTTCTTCTATTGCTGTCTCCTTTTTTAAAATCCTATTTTTCCTCTTTCTTGCTGTCTTCCAGATTAAATGTTATTTTTGGTGCCCCTGTTTCACCTTTTTCTCTTTCTTGTTGAGAGGTAATTTATTTGCTCTCTAGTCTTTTAATCAGTATCCTAGAAATTAAAACATGCAGCCTAAAATAGGGAATTTTAAACTAAGTCAGCATCTTTACTCTCTTAGTCTTTCGTTATCTAGTATTAGCTTTCTTTCCTTCCTTCCTCCTTCTCTTTCATCCTCATAGGCAAGGCTTATTTGTATACACTCACACTTTTACCAGTTTCTCTGCTCATTCCTCCCTGCATCACAAGCCTTCCTTCTGGAATCTTTTCCATTTAAGTCATTCCTAAGAATTTTTTTTTTTCATGAAATTCTGTTTCCGTGTGAAAAACCTTCCCCTCACCCCACCCCCACAGTGTTCTTGAAAAAGTTTTGTTGGAGATACAATTGTGCTCTGAGATATTGATAGACACTTCTCCCCAGATTTGAAGGGATTCCACTATTTTATCATTTCCTATGTTGCTGTTGAACATTTCAGCTGAAGGTTTAGTTTTTGTTCCTCTGTAGGAATCTTTCCTTTCCTTCTCGCTGCTTTTAGATTCTGTTTATGTTGGCCACTATGTCCCTGGAAGTGTGTACCCCAGTACTCCTCACCTGTCACCAGGCCTCGGCCACTGGTCAGCATCACAATAAGCCCCACTCAGTAGCGACCATCAGTAAGTGGCCCTTAGTGGTTCTGCTCAGCTGTTGGGTGGTGCTGCAGGGGACCCTGCCCACAAGCAACCAACTGTCGCTGAGGGATCATTAATGCGAGACTGGGGGGGGTGCTGGTCATCACGTGGAGAGTGAGGTAAGAGGCAGATCCCGGCCTTTTCCTTGGGGCCCTCCAGCCTGTTTCCTGGCCTTGGGTCAGTGGGTGAGCTGGGGCCCAGGCGACAGGCTGGGGTCTGTTTCCTGTAGGGCTCCAGAACCCCCACCAAGGCTACCCACTGGTCCCAGCTCAAGCCGGAGGCAGCAGTGAACCTCTGCCCCTTCCTGTCTCTGTGAAGTAATAGCAACGGCAGTCTGCCTGGGTCAGAGCCTGCAAGACCTGCTTGCGCCACCCTGCCTGAGACCCGAGGGTCAGTTGGGTTGGATGCCTGGCCCCCTCAGCCATGACTGCTGGGCAAAGTCTGGGGACCTGGCCCTCCGGGAGCCACCAGCTGAGATCTGTCTACCCTTAGCCAGGATCAGTACTCTGGAGGGTGAAAGTTATGCCTTGGGACCTTGCTCTTTCTTGTCAGAGAATAACATTTGTTTGATAGGGATTTTCAGGAACTTTGTACATGACCGTGACCCACCCTTGGGAACAAAGGATCTGACACCAAGACATTTGCAATGACTAACCACACCCCTCCTTCACCTTTCTTATAAAAGGTTTTGCTGAAAGCTTTTGAGGAGTTGGGAGTTTTTATAGCATGAGACACCCACCTCCGTATGGCCCTGCAATAAACTTTTTTCTGTTCCAAACTCTAGTGTTTTGATATTATTTGGCCTCAGTCAAAGTGTCAAAAGCCTTTGACTGTGTGGATCATAACAAACTGTGGAAAATTCTTAAAAGATGGAAATACCAGACCACCTTACTTGCCTCCTGAGAAATCTAAATGCAGGTCAAGAAGCAACCATTAGAACTGGACATGGAACAACAGACTGGTTCCAAATAGGGAAAAGAGCACATCAAGGCTGTATGTTGTCACTCTGCTTATTTAACTTACATATATAGTACATCATGCACAATGCCAAACTGGATGAAACACAAGCTGGAATCAAGAATTCTGGGAGAAATATCAGTAATCTCAGATATGAAGATGACACCACCCTTATGGCAGAAGGTGAAGAGGAACTAAAAAGCCTCTAGATGAAATGAAAGAAGAGAGTGAAAAGTTGGCTTAAAACTCAACATTCAGAAAACTAAGATCATGGCATCTGGTCCCGTCACTTCATGGCAAATAGATGGGGAAACAATGAAGTCAGTGTCAGACTTAATTTTCTTGGGCTCCAAAATCACTGCAGATGGTGACTGGAGCCATGAAATTAAAAGACGCTTGCTCTTTGGAAGAAAAGCTATGACCAGCCTAAAGCATAATAAGTAGCAGACTTTACTTTGTCAACAAAGATCTGTCTAGTCAAAGCTATGTTTTTTCCAGTGGTCATGTATGGATGTGAGAGTTGGACCACAAATAAAGCTGAGTGCTGAAGAATTGATGTTTTTAAACTGTGGTGTTGGAGAAGACTCTTGAGAATCCCTTGAACTGCAAGGAGACTTGTCCATCCGAAAGGAAATCAGTCCTGAATATTCATTGGAAGGACTGATGCTGAAGCTGAAATTACAATGCTTTGACCACCTAATACAAAGAATTGACTCAATGGCAAAGACCCTGATGCTGGGAAAGATTGAAGGCAGGAGGAGAAGGGGACAACAGAGGATGAGATGGTTGGATGGAATCAGTGACTCGATGGACATGAGTTTGAGCAAGCTCTGGGAGTTGGTGATGGACAGGGAGGCCTGGGGTGCTGTAGCCTATGGTGTTTCAAGAGTTAGACATGACTGAGCGACTGAACTGAATTGAACTGGCCTACCCAACTGTGCATTGGGTACAGAGACTTGCTTTTCAGTGAGAGTAGGTTTCCTTTTTTAAAAAAATTCTGTTAGGATTTATTCAGTTTCCCAAATCTGAGAATTTTAATACATTCTATTTCTCTTAATTCCCTACACAAAAGGAAAAAAAAACAACTATAATGCCTTTATAAATGTTTATGTTGCATTATATTCTTGTTGAGAGACAACTTCATGAGGTATCAATGAGAAATAAATTCTCTGCCTATAGTTTTATACATCATGACTGGAAAAATTTACATGGACTAGATTTTTCACTCTATTTATTTTACCTTCTTTCCTCTCTGTTATCCAAGTATTTCCAGTGCCTAGCACTGTAGGATACATTTATATTGCCATATGACCTGTGGCTCTCCACTGTTAGGTCACAAAACTTAAGGAGTCAACAGGGTGAGGGGTAGAAGTATTCCTAGAAGCCAATCCTGCACTGGAATGGTAGCAATAACCTAACCATTCATAGAAGTAATTGTGAACCAAATAAATATACTATTCACTTGAGTGTGACTCTACTGTCAATCTCAGTGAATAGTCAGCTCACGTTTCTTCTAGGTGGATCCCTTGAAAGACCATTCCTTGTCTAAAGGCATCCAGTGAAAGGGGAAATGTGACAGAGGTGAATCTGGACAGTAATGAACCATCTGTCTCAATGAAATGCAGTTCAATGCAGTTTCCAAAAACATTATGATTATGTGAGTACATTGAGTTGGTCTCTTTAGGACATTGAGAGGGGTCCATGCAAGTGAGGGGCTTGAAGTTTATTTCAACACAAATCTACTCTGTTCAGTCCCTACCTTCCTTCTCAAAGGTAACTATTTTCTGAGTTCTGACTTCATAGGTTAAACTTTATTTTTTGGACTTTATATAAATGAGATTACATAATATATGTTCTTTTGTTTTTGGATCCTCTCATTGGACATTGTTCTGGTGAGATTCACCTACAGTGCTGCACATGGCTATAGCTGGTTAATTTTTAGTAGAGTATGACATTATGTGAATAAACCACATTCTTTCATCAATGGAAATGAGTCATTATCAGTTTAAAGCTATTGCAGATAATGTTACTACCTACATTTTCATTTTGTCTCTCAGTGTATGCGTGTAGGTATTTCTTTTGGGTCTATATCTAGTAGTGGAACTTATGGATCATAATCCTCTTCAACTTTAGAAGGTGATGTGAAACTCTTTCCCAAAATATTATATTAACTAGGCTTTTCCAATCAACCTGTGAGAGTTCTTAGAGTTAGCACTAGTAATTCTCGATAGTAGGAAGAGGAATCTCATTCAAGTTATAATTTTCATTCCCTTGATGGCTGTCATATGCTTATTAATCACTCAGTTGTCCTCTTTTGCAAAATGTCTGTTGAAGCCACTGAGTTGTTTGCCTTTCTCTTATTGATTTGAAGAAATATTCATATATTTTGAATATATGTCTTTGAAAGTAATATAAGTTGCAAATATTTACTTTCACATACTGAAAGTAAATAATTTTAACAATATGTTATTAAATAACTATGCAATTTTAATAATTATATTTTATATTTCTAGAAAAACTATTTAGTTCTTTCCAGATATAGTTGGTCCATTTTTGGTAGACTTAATTGCTTAACCTTTTTAATTTATTCTTTTTTATTTCTTTAAATATTCAAAATATTAATGTTTTGTATTCAGGATTTCAATATCTGAAGTGTTGTGAGTTCAGATCTGACTTTTTATCCCCTCAGTGTTGATTCTGTCCCATCATTTCTTCATGGATCTGTTTGGAGGGGCAAGGGCGAGGGTAAGAGGGGAATGAGACCTTGGTTGAGGTTATCCTTTGCTCCAGAGAGCTGATTTTTTTTTCTGCCATATGCCTATGTGTGTCAACAATCTTAGGCTGTCTTAAATTCACTTCTTATGAATGATGTGATACAGAGGAGTTTGTACTTAATTTGCCAAGCGAAGTAAAACACTGACAAGTTTAAATGTGAGAATAACATGGTAAGATTTCTGATATTAAAAGAGAGAGGGAGGAAAAGAGCTTGTAAAATGATTTCAGAAAATAGTTCGAAGCTTGGGATCAGTTAGTATGTTATGTAGTCACCATGGAGGTGGGTGAGGCAGACACATACATAATATTGGCCAGCAGAAAGGTTGCAATGACTCATTGAGACAATATGTATTTGTAAGTAATGTTAGCATAGTATAAACAAAAAGAATTAAGACATCATTGGTCAAAGACCCACATTTTAGTGAAGAGGAGTTTTCATTCATTGCTGATGGAAATACAAATTAGCCAGATCTCTAAAGGGGAATTTTGGTAATACATACTAGAAATTGCAGACTTCCCAGGTGGCGCTAGTGTTAAAGAACCTACCTGCCAATACAGGAGACAAAGGAGACCCAGATTCAATCCCTGGGTTGTGAAGATCCCCTGGAGGAGGACACCAGTACTCTCACCTGGAGAATCCCACCGACAAAGGAGTATGGTGGCTGCAGTTCACAGGGTCGCAGAGTCAGACATGATTGAGGCGACTTAGCATGCACGCATTAGAAACAATAAAATCAAAAGTACAATATCTTTTTTCAGCCATTCTACCTTTAGTAATAATTGAGGGACTATTCAGGCTTCCCTGATAGCTCAGTTGGTAAAGAGTCCGCCTGCAATTCAGGAGACCCTGCTTTGATTCCTGGGTGGGGAAGATCCTCAGGAGAAGGGATAGGCTACCCACTCCAGTATTCTTGGGTTTCCTTGGTGGCTCAGTTGGTGAAGAACCTGCCTGCCATGAGGGAGACCTAGGTTCGATCCCTGGGTTGGGAAGATCCCCTGGAGAAGAAACAGGCTGCCCAGTCCAGTATTCTGGCCTAGAGAATTCCATGGACTGTATAGTCCATGGGATCGCAAAGAGTCAGACACAACTGAGCAACTGTCACTTTCATGGGACTATTCAGACGGGCATGTTAAAGTGTATGGGCAAACATTTTACTGGTTTGTTTCTGAGGCAGAAAATTAAGACAAAGTTATAATTCAGCGAAACAGAGTCAGCAAAAATGAAGATAGAAATTCATATACTTGAACGTGGAAAAATTTACAATCTAAGTAATAAAGTAGGTCACTGAACAGTATGTAAAATATTATACCATTAAAAATTTTGTTTATATGAATAGAACATATTTGAAAATGTGTATGTAATTTAACAATGCTCATGTCAAGTGTATTTTTCTCTATTGACTTATATTTTGATAATGTGTATAAATTACTATGATTTAAGAACTGACGATGTCATTAATAGGCACTTCAAAGAAGCCAGTATGGATTACTGATTTACTGGGGAATATGATGACTTACATGCTGCCTGAGAGTATGGTTAAAAATCTAACAGGATGTATCTGAATACCAGCTTGAAAGAGTCTGATTATAGAAGGTTTAACATGAAATGGTGGATGACAGAATTTTTAAGAATTTAAGATTAAATGGTTGATGTAGAATTTTTCCATGTATATTATCATATGTGAAATCAATCACCAGCCCAGGTCTGATGCTTAATACAGGGTGCTCAGGGCTGGTGCACCGGGATGACCCAGAGAGTGGGAATCGGGAGGGAGGTGGGAGGGGGGTTCTGGAAGGGGAACACATGCTTACCCATGGCAGATTCATGTCAATGTATGGCAAAACCAACATGATAATGTAAAGAAAATAAAAAATAATAAAAATAAATAAAAAATAAATAAATTAATAAAAAATCTAAAAAAAAATCCAGAAAAAAATAAAAAAATAATGCTTGCAGGCAGTTTGGTACTAAATTTTAAATGTTTAGTTGAAAGAATGATATAAGCCCATATTTCAGTAGTATTTATCAACTTCTTTCCTATACGAAGTTTAATTTTCTGGGATTTAAATTCCCACCATTCTATCATGCAATAAATAATTACATTTGTCAGATATTTGAAGTCCCTTATAAATTAGGTGAGCTATAATTTTAAAGAAATATATTGTATAATTCTGATCCTACTGGTCACTATTTAAAGAGTTACTTTAATTAGATTCCTCTGTTGGATAAAAATTCCATTACTTATTACTTCTTCAAATATCACTTTTTATGGCCAGCTTTGAATAATTGATTCTTTAATCATTAGTTTGGTATTTTGAAATTTTAACTTTTTTTTTTAAACTCCCAACATTTGCTTTCTTTCTTTCTTTCTTTCTTTTTTTTTTAGAATTAAAAGCCTTTTACTTGTTTTTTAGAAACTATTTTGTACTGGAGTATAGCCGATAGCCACAGTCTCAAGTGGGCAATAAAGGGACTCAGTCATAATACATGTATCCATTCTCCTCCATCTCCCTCCCACCCAGGCTGCCATATAACATTGAGCAGAGTTCCCTTTGCTCTGCAGTAGAATCCTGTTGGTAATCCTTTTTAAATATAGCAGAGTGTACATGTTGTTCCTAAGCTCCCAACTATTGCTTCCCCTCAGCTTTCCCCCACCCCATCCTCACCCCACAATCAGAAGTCTGTTCTATACGTCTGTGAATTTTTTTCTGCTTTGTAAATAAGTTCATTCAAATAACCTCTTTTTAGATTCTACATATAAAGGATATCAGGATGAAAATCTCCAGCTCCATCCAGGTTGCTGAAAATGGCAGTATCTCATTCTTTTTATGACTGAGTATCATTCCATTGTATATAAACCATGCCTTCTTTATCCATTCCTCTGTGGATGGACATCTAGGTTACTTCCTTGTCCTGGTTATTGTAAATAGTGCTGCAGTGAACACTGAGATGCATATATCAATTGGACCGACGTTTTACTCTGGATGCGTGTCCAGCAGTGGGACTGCTGGATCCTATGGTAGTTCTGTTTTTAATTTTTTTTAAAGAATCTTCATACTGTGCTCCATAGTGACTGCACCAATTTGCATTCCCACGAAGAGTGTAGTAGGGCTTTCTCTTTATAAATTCTCTCCTAAAAAACAAAAAACAAAAAAATTCACTTCCCAGTTCAGACAGACTAAATGTAAGATCACTTACATGTTAGCCTCATCCCATGTTCCTGACTTCATTTGTCTCTGCATAAGTGCAGGTAACTTCTTCCTCATACTTTCTTTTCCTTGTCAAATTCTTATGGATCGGTTTTCATCAGTTCAGTCCAGTCGCTCAGTCATGTCAGACTCTTTGCAACCCCATGGACTGCAGCATGCCAGGACTCCCTGTCCATCAATAACTCCTTGAGCTAATTCAAACTCATGTTCATCCAGTTGGTGATGCCACCCAACCATCTCATCCTCTGTCATTCCCTTCTTCTCCTGCCTTCAATCTTTCTCAGCATCAGGGTCATTTCAAATTAGTTCTTCGCATTAGGTGGCCAAAGTATTAGAGTTTCAACTTCAGCATCAGTTGTTCCAATGAATATTTAGGACTGATTTCCTTTAGGATGGACTGGTTGGATATCATTGCAGTCTGAGGGACTCTCAAGAGTCTTCTCCAACACCACAGTTCAAAAGCATCAATTCTTCAGCTCTCAATTTTCATTATAGTCCTTCAAAAGGTCCCTTGCACACACTGCTACACTCAGTGCCCCTAGCCCTGCAGTGGGCCTCCACTGACCCACACCTCCCCCGGAGACTTCTGGACACTCACGGGCAAGTCTGAGTTAGTCTCCTGTGGGATCACTGCTCCTTTCTCCTGGATCCTGTTGCACACAAGGTTCTTGTCTGTGCCCTCCAAGAGTCTGCTTCCCAGTTCTGTGTACATTCTGGCAGGTCTATGGTGGAGTTAATGGTGACCTCCTCCAAGGGGCTTATGTCATACAGGACAAAATGTCTACAAAATCTACTTTGACAATTGATTTATCTAGAAGCTAAGGAGATTTCCTAATTCTCCTCCATGTCCCAATTCTAGCCCCAGCATGAGGTTGAAGAGTGACCTTTTCAGGTGAAGAAAGACCATACTATAATAAAGAGTAAAGTCTCCCTTGAGGACTCTGATCAAATTAGGAAAAATTATTGATGATATGTATGAGCTCCCACAGTGATTAGTGTGGTATTGGTTTCATTACGTTAATATGTGCACAAAACATCACTCACAAAGTGATGTTCAACTTCAATCCCCTCCTTCCAATCCAAAAGAAAAGAAAGAGAGAGACAGAGAGCAGAAATACAGTGTGTAGAGCCAAGTTTAAATGGACCCCCTTACTCTGATTGGGAAGGACCTTGGAGGCCTGGGTTCTGCTCAGGGTCTTCGTCCTTCATTACTCCCTGGAGACTGACCACAGGGTCCGGGAGTTTTCTAAGTGGGGGAAAAAATGAATAAGTGTATTAAATTTTCAAGACACCTGATTTTTTTTGGAAATAGATTATTTGTAAGTGTGTGGGAAGTGTTCTAGTTCAAATTTCAGTTGGAGCAAGATTAAATGAGGAGATCTCTTTCTTGGGACCCTTAATAGGTTGCCTTAGAAACTTTTTTAAAGTAATTCTCTTTAGATACTTTGTTACTTACTAGTTACTTAATGCTACTAAATTATTTTTAATATAAATTTATTTATTTTAATTGGAAGCTAATTACTCTACAATATTGTAGTGATTTTGCCATACATTGACATGGATCCACCAGGGGTGATTTTAACAGGTGTAATTTCTTCCGGGTAAAATGCTTTCATTGCTTGTATTTATCATCATTCCTTTTGAATTAGGTAGTGAAGCAACTTTGCCTAGAGTCAGTGGTCTTGGCATCATCCCCTTTCATTAACTATATTTATTTTCTCCCTCTCATTTGGTTCTCTTTTGATGATAGACACTAAAGAGAGTAGTGCCAAGATACAGTTTTGCTTTTGTCCTATGTTTTCCCCTCTTTTTTAAAAACATCACCTCATAGGCAAGCAAGTATTTTTTATCTTAAATCCTGCTTATTTTGGTCTGTGTACTTTTAAAACCTCCATCTTGATATCTATTGCCAAGTGTTGAACACTCTAGTTTGGCTGCTATCTGATTCGGAAAGGAGACTGTATCATTCCCTGCTGTCAGGGGCTTCCTGACTAGTTCTGAATTATTTCTTCATTTATAAGCTCTCCCTGCCATCATAATCTCTAGCTGGCTTTTCTGCTATAATACGCACTTGCTTCCATGGCTTCTCAAACCCAGATCCTGCCCAGGCCCCTGGTCCTCAGATCTGCTTCTTCACTTTATCTCTTTGGAATTCATCCTCTCTCTGAACAAATGAGTCACGTTTATCTGAACCTTACCTTTCAACTCTTTTTTTTCTTCTTCTTCTTCTTTTGCTTATGTTTGGAGCCTCTGGAAATCTGAGCCTGGGGAAAAGAAAAACAAATACTCAGAACTTTTTCTAAGAATGCCTGGCTCCTAACCTTTCTCTGTCTCTGCAGCACACACAAAGCCTCCATACCTATGTCACATAGATTCTTCTCCCCAGAGCTCTTTTATTCCAAAGTACAGTGAAGAATTTACAGTCATCTGGTGAATTCCAGCACAGTAATTTAATTTTTTAAATAGAAACTTTACTGCTTAGTATTTGGCTAGGCTTCTCTGAATCAATAATACTTATTTTATTGTAATAATAACTACTATCAATTGATTGTCTTTTATGTGCCTACTGCTGTGTTAAGTAGTTTATAGACATATAAAAAAAATCTAGATTTATCAAATAATAAGCAGCTCTTTATGTTAGTCAGTATGGTGTTTCATGAGCCTTGCTGCAATGTTTAGGACTGTGATCCTTGGATTAAAGACCTGGGTTTAATTCTGTGTCTGCTAAGTAGTATGCATATGGCTTTGCATGTATTATTAACTATTTTTATACAACAAGTATTTTTAAAAACATACATGCCATTTATTTATTTTTGAATTCATTTTAGATTTAAAATAACTTATCGAATGTGTACATTTCAGATCTGAAACTGCATAAATGTAAGGAAATGATGATATCTAACCCATAGAATTTCCATGGGGAGTGAAGAAGGTTGTATATACAAAGCACTTAGCTGAGTGCTGGTACATACCAGTGGTCAATAAACTGTACTCTTCCCCTCCTTCAGCAGTTATCAAGCTGCTAAATCCCTGGGGACAGGAATCTGTTAGAACTTCATTCGTTACATATCACGATGTTTCATAGCAATTTCTAATATTAAACAGACTGTGATAGAAATAATGCTAAAATCATGACAAAGTAAAAAAAATAACATTTTTTTTCTTTACATTATTGTATTGGTTTTGCCATACATTGACATGAATCCGCCATGTGTATACATGTGTTCTCCTTCCAGAACCTCCCTCCCGCCTCCCTCCAGATTCCGTCTGTCTGGGTCAGACATATATTTCATCAATTTTAGAAGCAACTTCTGTATTTTTTACACTTTTGCATTAACTTTTTATTGCCCAGATAAAATTACTATTTTCTATAAATTAATTACTTTATCCCAGGAAATAAGTGGTTAATCATGAGTCTGATTCTCTCCTTTCAGATGAAATTTAGAAGGCAAAAACTCTCAAAATGTGATATGACTATTGGCTAGTCCCTTGGAGAGTTCCTTTCTCAGAACACAATAGAAAGCTTAGACAAATTTTGAGAAAGGGAGCCTAGGAAAGTGTGGTACATGCTAATTCATAATGACATCACACAACTGTAATCTGCCAAAGATCAAAGATAAGGAAGCAGTTCTATTTTGACATCCTACACATAATTATCAAGATCAGGTCCAAACATAAGCCCTGAATTCAAGTTTCCAGGCTGCTTTTTATATTGTTCTGTATTTTGCCATGCTGAACACCCAGAGCTGGACTATTTACTCTTCCATGAATGAATAACCTCAGCTGGAAACTTTGTTCATGAAACACTCAGTGTGAGCTCTCTGCCCCTTCCTCTGTCCCCGCAGGGGAACCCTAGAGATAGTTCTCTGTCATATCCCACTCCTCTGTCAAACCATCCGTCAGGGTTGCAACCTCCTTTCCATTTCCCCTTAGCAATCTTC